>CAKKTI010000175.1:20375-40115 GCA_920105805.1 Condylostoma magnum
ATCCTTGTAGATTTATTTTTAGTTAAGATGCTTTAAAGTCGTATCTTATGTAACTCCACGGGATTTTCGAGACTTAGAGCTACCTTTTAAGTCAAATACCGCTTTAATATCAGATACACCGTCAAATGCGTTCTGCATTATGATAAAGCTACATACTAGATTTTAGTTTCTGAAAATACTATATAATCCTAGAATTGGAGATAAGAAAGTATCTTTATTCATTGTAACATAATCAAAATACGATTAGATATTATCATTCAATACTCTTAACTCTGACTTTTTAATAGTTTTTATAATGAATTTTTTGTTATAAGTAAACATAAAAAATGCTGGACTTCGTCCTCCTGGATTACCTTTGTTCTTTTTAATTTATTTCAGATTATTTATCGGATCAAAAGAAATGACTAAATCTTTGCTATTTATTTTAAGAGCAACTTTTATCTAGTCAAATTATTAGTAGTTCTGGCTTTATATCAAAAATGGTTTATCAGACACTAATTAAAATTTACTTTTTCTCTGAAGCTAGCTTCAAT
This sequence comes from Condylostoma magnum, assembly GCA_920105805.1. Lineage (NCBI taxonomy): Eukaryota > Ciliophora > Heterotrichea > Heterotrichida > Condylostomatidae > Condylostoma > Condylostoma magnum. Next base: position 20,909 of record CAKKTI010000175.1, read on the forward strand.
TTGGATTAAGCTTAGGATCTATTTTCATTGATTTTACTGTATCTGAATACCCAGACAGTTCAAACATGTTGATTAATTATTCTTGCATTTCTATTTGTGATATTCCATTTTAGTACTACACTCCTAAGAGAGAAGTTAAAATAGCTTCTTTTGTTAAGTGTCTAAAAACGTGGATTGATTTTTTGTGATTACGGTTAATTATCTTTTTAAGTATTATTGGATCAGTAATCCTAACTATATTTAATAAAAAGTCTAAAACTGCTCCAATAAGCAGGCCATAATCTCCAAAAGTTTTTGATCTTTTTCATTCATCTTAAGTACTATAAGCAACCAGATTAATTATACAAATACTAAGTCAAAAAATCTATGATAAAGCTAAAAATAGAATATAGCGTTTCATAAAATTTTTCAGCTTTTAATTCTTTATATTTCCTAGCATCCTTATTGAATAAATTATATTATAAAGCAATAGAGGGAAATGTATAGCCAATGGCACAATGAAAATATAACTGTTTGTAATTTACTTTAATTTTGAATCCTTATTAATCATACACATATTAACAGCTGATATTCCAGCATCATTATATACAATGATTACAATGGTAATGATAAGACTTATAAGATGAGATAAAATATGATATGCTCAAGCTCTTTTATTGTAATTTCCATCTAAAGGATACTTAATTTTCAGCTCAATTTCAATTCCCAAAGCCACAGCGTAATTAAGCCCAATAAAGAAAAAGTAAACAGAGAATATACCCAAAATATTACAATAAATGCTATTATGAATCAATTTATCCCACTAATAAATAGGAATCATTACTCAATTCAAATCTAATATAGTTTAGCTTACTAATTATCAATTTATTAGCATTCCAGGAGGTCGATTAAATCCTTTCATTAAGAATTGCAAACTGGATACTATTATACCTGACACCAAGGACAATAGCCCTAATATTAAAGTTATCAATTATTCTGACTATCTCATAATAAAATGGAATAAAAAGACAATTGTATAAGAGTTGGAGTTTTGATAGAAAATAATATTTTTAGATATACTCAAGCAATTAATGGCTCATTTGGTTATAAATAAAGCTAAAAGCTTTATTACATTTAAGATCAGCAGACGAAATTAAGTATGATATTCAAAGATATCAAGTGTATCATAGTAGACAAATTAAATAAAAAGATCTACGTTGATATTAACAGCAGACCATAATTTACATTCTCATCGTTCAATAGTCAAAGATTTTGCAGTAATCCTTTTATAAAATAAGATGATGATGAAATGCTTTAAATGCTAATGCCTTATTACACTTGTATTTAGCTTCCAATATAAAATCTTGAAAAAATGCATGAATCTGTAAATCTTTAGTGATTTGAAGTGCAGAGCTTTAATTATTCTCGAATTCCACTTATATTAGGAAGCTATATCAAGTAAAACATGGACTGGGATAGAATCTACTGAATCATTTTATTGGCTTAAAACAAATTAATAAAAATTAATCAACTAATGAACCAGCGTTGTCTTTAATAATTTGCTTAGAAATAAAATGCATAAGAAGTACTAGCTTAACTTTTCTAAGACAATGAGTCTTACGATAAGGAAACATTTAAAAAGATGAAACCTCGTTGATAATTAGATAAGGATTAATCATAGGACTTATTTTTAATCAAGAAAGTTATAATAACTCCTTCTGCAATAATTTTTAAGAAACCGCAGCTAGAACAAGGGAATAGAGTTTTATAGCATTGATTCAACTAAAATCCTAATGCATTTTTAAAAGTTTAATTTTCCAATGAAGACCAGTAAGTTCAAAGATGCGAAAATCTTCAAACTGAAACTATAAGGTAAATTTTAACGAATTTTTCAATACTAGGGCAAAACTTCTAATTACTTGGGTTTTCTAACAGCTAACTCAAGAATTAATAATGCTGGATGTATGCAGAATCTGAATCCAATGATGCTTAAAAGATTAGAGACGCAATGGGAGTCTTTTAAACGATTAAAAACCCTTCAAAATACGCAGCAAGATTAGGACTTTGCTTCACTTCAACTTTTAAATCATTATAATTGATTCCTGAAGTTTTATAGAAAATAGATGATATTGAGAGAAATGGGTTTATATTCACTGATGGAGTAGGAAAAATAGGATAATATGCCTTTAGCCTTGTTCAAGAATTCACTTTTAAGCATTTTCTGAAGAAATAATGTTTAGATAGTGAGAGTGAGTTAAGAAATGATACATCTGCAGTTTAAATACGATTAGGAGGATGCAAGGGAATATTGGTTCTAGATCCTAATATAGGAAAAGATGTGGTTGCTATTAGACCATCCATGTAGAAATTCTAAAGTTTCCATAACACAGTAGAAGTATGTAAGTTTGCTTATTTTAATAAAGCAAAGCTTAATAGACAGATTATTATGTTATTGAATGGCTTAGGAGTATAATAAGAGGTTTTTTGTTAACTAATGGACCAAGATATTTAGATTTTATGTGATTCATTCAGTGATAGATAAAAAGCTATATTGTAATTACAGAATTTAAATAGATTGGCCTTTTAGAATCTAGATGTTCCTATAAAGCTGCTTAGGAAAGGATAGAATCCGAGTACCAATAAATTCTTATATGCTATATTGAAAAAACTATTTATCAAAGAAAAAGAAAAATGCTATGATAAACAACAATTTTTATCACCTAAATCAGCCATTCTAATGGGGGCAATTGATGAGTATGATATTTTAGAACCTAATCAGTGTTTTATATAGAAGTTTTGCAATACATCGAAAGGCTTAAAGTAGAAAGTGGTTATAGGATAAGTAGTAGTTACAAAAAACCCATGTTATCATCCTGGAGATGTACGAGTTTTAGAAGCTGTAGATTGCCAATAATTAAGACATCTAAAAAACTTACTAGTTTTTAGTTAAAAGGGTGAAAGACCTGTACCGGATATGATATCAGGCTCAGATTTAGATGGTGATGAGTATTTTGTATCTTGGAATCCTGAATTAATACCGAAAATTCACAATTATGAGCCATTGAAAAGCATACAATCAAAAGAAATTTAAGTGAATACTGTAACAAATAACCATATCATAGATATCTTTGTTAATAACATGAAAAACAGTAATCTAGGAATGATTGCTAACACTTAATTGGTTTGAGGAGATTTATAAGGAATATTTTGCCCTTAATTTCTAAAATTGGCTAAATTATAAGCTATTGCAGTTGATTATCCTAAAACTGGGTTTTAAAAGGAGGTTTCATCAGATTTAAGAGTAAGTAATTACCCTAATTTCTTAAGATAAGGAAATAGGTCATACAGAAGTACTGGTATTTTAGGAGTTCTGTATTAATAGGGATTAAACTACCAATATCCTGAATTCAGTCATACTTAGTCCATTGATACCACTTCAGATCTATACCAGTTTAGTTAAATTGTATTCGAATATTATAAAAAATCGATTGATAGCATACTCCACTAATTCTAGCTTAATGATGATATTGAAATATTGCTATGTAAAGCGATAAGAACATCACGGTCAATTCAAGCTTTCGCAAGCAATACAAACTACTTTTTGGAAATAGCATAAAGAGTAATTAGTAAGTATCAAATAAATTTACAAAGGAAAAAAGCATTAAAGCCTCATTTTTATGCTCTTGGGCTTAAGTATGAAAATTATAGCGGATTTTGTCATATTTTAGATTATGTTAGATAAGTTTTTAGTATATGCATGCTTTATTGTAAATTTAATTATTCATTGTTACTTAAAATCTTAATGGCTGGCGTTGAGGTTTTATACTTATTATTTTTACTAATTAGTATAACCTTTTGGTTAATAGTTTTACAATCAGTATTATTGGATTTTAAGCTAAAATTAGGTATCCTATACAATTATTAGATTAATTAAAAGTTTAAATAAGAATGATACAAGTTATTAATAATTTTACTGCTATATTTGGTTTAACAACTAATTAAATCTATACGTTTACAACTTATATTACGATATTTTACTGCAAAATAAAATAATATACTTAGCTTAATAATACTAATTTCTTCTAATATTATTATTTTAAGTTAAATACTGTTAACATTATTAAATATAACCTTTTCAAATCTATTAAATACAATAATAACACTACATAAATAATATTAATAAAATGGCAACTCATCTACAAAATACCAAAACATCATTGTATTAAAAGCTAGTTCAGTATCACAAGCTGCAGGATAATAGTCTATCAACAGATGACTAAGATAATAGTTTTCTAAATGAAATAGATAATAATAACTGCATGAAAAGATAAAGAAGAAGCTCTAAATAACTAAGATTTTCAAATAAGACTTTTATTTTACCTAGAAAACAAATTCAGCAATCTGATAAGAATCAACCAAAAAATAGTTATTTATTCATTAAATAATTACTAAAAACTCCTTAAACAAATAAAACAAAAGTCCTATCAAAATCTTTAACCAGTTTGCCAAGTATACATTATAGCCAATAATAAAAGAATAATTTAAATCTAATAATACAAGCTTCATAGGACTGTAACTCAGATTAATAGGATAAAACACAACCAAAGGTGAAAAGAATCACAGCTGTTAATACAGGAGCTTTAAGGATGGTTAGAAATCGTCAAGCTATACAAAGCAAGTAATAATTTCTACTAAACATTCAACCTACAATAAAGAAATACAGTAAAAAGCGATTATTAGTGCAAGGGAAATCTACAAACCCTGCTAACCTTTAAGATAAATAATAAAATGTTTAAAAAGGGAAAAGAAAAAATAAGAGTTTGTATAAGAGTTCGCCCTATACTTGAGCATTATGAAGATTCTAGAATATGGGAGATTTCATCAAATGGAAAAAGCATTTTTACAGTTTCTCCATCTAACTTTAACGATAACTAATGACTTGCGATATAATCATCCCTAGAAATAACATTATAAATTCCCATGGAAACCTTTTAATTCAAACACATTTTTGATGAGGATTCTTAATCACAGGAAATATACTAGACCATTTGCCAGGATATGGTAAAAGAAGTAATATAGGGATACAATGCTACTATTCTAGTATACGGACAAACAACATCCGGTAAAACGTTTACAATGATAGGAACTCCGGACAGTCCAGGAATACTCCCTCTATCAGTATCGGATATATTCAAAGAGATAAATAAAAACAGGCTTCCCCGCTACAAAATCTTTGCATCATATTTAGAAATTTACAACGAGTAAATAAATGATCTACTCAATCCTTAAAACACAAATCTACAAATCCTTGAGCAAGGCCCATCTGGACTTTATATAAGCAATCTTACTCAATCTCCAGTTGCTTCATTTGACGATATAATAAAACTACTCAACTATGGTGAAACTCATAGAAAGTATAAAGAAGTATCAATCCATGAGCATTCCTCAAGGTCCCACACAATTTTTAAAATATAAGTAGAGTCAACTATGCATTAAGACGGAGAAGTTAGAGTCAAGCACGGTTCACTAGTTTTAGTAGATCTAGCAGGAAGTGAAAGACTTAGTGATGATAACAGATAAGCTGAAAAGGTAGAGGAGACTAGATGCATTAATAAGTCACTGTTTTAACTTTCTAATGTTATAAACAAATTAGCGTAAAGGAAGTAGTAATACATTCCTTATAGAAATTCTAAACTTACTCGGTTGTTATAGGAGTCTTTAGGAGAAAAGAACTCAAGAACTTGCTTTATTTGTAACATTTCACCAGCTGGAATGAACTTCTATTAGACTTTGTATACTTTAAAATTCGCTTAAAATGCCGCAAAATTGGTGACTTATCCATAATGTAATGAAGTGTTGGATGATTAAGCTGTTATTAATGAGTATAAATAAGAAATTTTAAGACTTAGAAAAGAGTTAAACAGTTAATAACAGTAAAATGAACTACTAAAGCATTAAAATGATAACTCATAGGCTGAAATTGATATTTTGTAGTAGAATAACTAATAATAAGAGTGTCTAATTGATGAGTTAAGAGCATTGTATGAAAAAGAGTTCAAGAAGAATGACAATTTAAGCTAGGTTATAGAGGAGTAAAATATTAATTATCAGAAAGATAAGTCAGAGCTTAAAGCAACTCAAAGATAAATTAAGGAGGAATTAAGTACTGAGAAAGACCTACGTAATTAGCTATAATAAGAACTTGAGGATTATAAGGTATAAGTTGATTATTTGATAGAGAATCAATAAGTATAGAAGGAAGAGGAAATAAAAAGGCATGGATAATTACCTAAACCTGATTTCTATGATTAGTTCAATGTAAAAAGATCGAATTTTGTTGAAAATTTAGTCTTGTAAATTGATGAGCACCTGCATTAGAATCAAGATTGACTAGATTTTAGAGACTTGATACTGATAAAATACAATTAAGACCTAGATTAACTCAACAGTCTGTATCAAAAAAACATTGAAGAGTATGTATAAGATAAGATAAATAGATCTGATTTAAACTAATATAGCATGGAAGATATACAAGAGCAATTGAAAAGTAAAATGGCTTTTAACGGTATTAAAATAAACTTCAAGAATAATATTGAGGAGGATCTTAATGAGTAATTTTACAGAATTCAATGAGAAATTGAATAACAGTACAATTTATTAAAGCGATAGCTTTAAAGAAAATTTACAACACTATAAAGCGATCATATTTCTCATGAGACTTACAAAGAAAGATCTAAGACTTTCAAGATCTTGCAACAACAACTAGAGCAACAGTTTCAAGAACGTCTAAGCATAATGCAAGAAAAATTTCAAAATGCTTTGAAATACGAGCAAAATTCATCTAGATAAATAAAATAAATGTCTTAAATAGTACAAAGAATAAATCCCGCAATTTAATATTAAATGAACTCGTTCAATCAACTACGCCAGATATTACCAATATTGTATCCGATGCTGAAGTTAACAATAACATTAACATTTTTTATCATTTTAGATAGACAAAATAAGCTGGAAAAATGCATGATGATTTACTTTCTTTCAATACTCCATGAGATAGTTGCGAAAGCAATGATCATAGTGCATAAGCAGCTGTATGCCTTTAGCCCTATACCAAGAATACTAACAATATTTCATATGTCATCCCAAGTAGCTAACCTTATGGCATCCCTTTATTTCATGATTGAATGAATTAGACTTTTTAGTGATATTTATAGCGTAGTGAGGAACTTCATAGGCATTGCTTTGCTGTCAATACCCTTTCTCCAATATATAGCAAAGTTTCTGCTTTGGATTTTGCCCTGTTCTTTTCATTGGTCTAGAGAAATAATATTTGAAAATATCACATATGATTAGTAATTCCAAGTAAATCACCTGCAAGAAAAGTTGGTATATCGAGGGTAGGCTACTTGCTCTATATGCATGGAGGATTTGGAAGGAAAAGCTTTGTAATTAGGTTGCAGTCACCTTTTTCATCGAGTCTGTATTGAAAAGTGGCTATCATTGAGAGAGACGTGCCCACTATGCAGAAAAGATTTAGTGAGTGTGATCGGTTAATAGTTATGTAAATGAATTACAATGAAAGCTCCTTTTTTAAGTTTATACAATTACTAGTAATTGTAGTTTTTAATAAAAATATGGGATAAGGCTGCTGTAGTGTCAAGTAAGTTATCCATGATCAATAGTACTCAACAAATAAAAATAATGCTTATTTGAATGCAAGAAGCGATTCTTAAAATCAATTCTAATTCATTTAAAACAATTAGTCAGATACAGTAGAATAATCAATTATATTTTAGAATCTTAATTAGGACAATGAAAGGTAAATAAATTAATATGAAGAAAAAATTTTAGCCAAAAGATTACCAAATCCTAGTTGAGATTATAAAAGTTTTCTAAAAGAATGTCTTTAGAGAAATCCCTTGTTCACTGAATTAACTGATGATAATTTTGAAACTGTAATAGAACAATCAATAAGATACGAATATAGCCCGAGATAATTGGTAGTATTGGAAGGTACCTAAGGCAAGTATTTTTATATTATTGAAAGTGGAAAGCTTAATTTATTTAATAAGAACTTTTAAAAGCAACTTAATGTTGGTGAATGCTTTGGAGAAATATCACTTTTACATAATTAGAAAAGAACAGCAACAGTAGCATCAAAAGGCACGTCAGTAATATGGGCTATAAGAGGATAGATTATTAAAAAGATCTTAAAACTTCATAGTGCAAAAAAATATAAGTAAAATTTGGGTTTTATTGACTAATAGAAAAAATTTAAAAATTTGACTAAAAAGTAAAAAGAAATGATGGCTATTGCTGTTGTAGAGTATAAATTTAATTAAGGAGATATTCTTTTAAATTAAAATGATATCGGTAGTTTTTGCTATATTATAAAATAAGGGAAAGTATCTTGCTCCTCTTAGGCTATTCAATATAGAGAACTATCAGTAGGGGATTTTATCGGAGAATTTTCTATTATCAATGATTCTAGTAGAAGTGCAACAGTAACTGCACTCAATGAAGTAATTTGTATTGGTATTGGAGCCGATAAACTTACAAAACTGTTTGGATCCGACTTAGAAAAGATTTTGTGTATGAATATAGCAATTTCCTATCTTGAAAAGTTTGAAAAATTCCAGTAGTTTAGCCAAAGTACAATCAAAAAGATTGTATAACAATCAACAATAAACATTTTCCCAGGTAACTCTCTCATCAATGATGAAAATGAGCCAGTTATTTACATTATTATAAAGGGAAAAGTAATGTTAAACGGAGTAGTTTACCAATCTAATGTAATTGAAAGCTAAGGTGCAGACTAAATACTTACTGTTTAAAGATCTGTAATAGGTTAAATTTCACTATAAGAAATTTCTTACATTTTAGGTCAAGATATAAACTAGTTTATATTTAAATAAGAGAAGCTAAAAGCAATTAAGTAAAACTCAATATTAGGTAATATTTAATCTAAAGTTTTAAAATAGAAATTAGATTCATTTAAAACATAAACTTACAATTTTGGAACTGAGATAATTAGTAAAGATTGCTATGGAGATAAATTTTACATTATAACAAAAGGAAGGGTTATAGCAATAGTTGATTCATAGAACCAAAGAGTAATGCTAGAAGGGGATTACTTTGGAGAAAGAGCATTGTTATATGGAGAGCCTAGAACAGCCAGTGTTATTGCTGATTCATAAGTAGAGTGTATCTACATAACAAAAGAAGATTTCCTAGAAATAGTTAATCATAGCAATAAGCAGCAGATGATTTATAGAATAAAACTGTAAGACGACTCAACACAATTATCATAATTAAAGTTTTGCAATATAATAGGACAAGGCCATTTTGGATAAGTTTGGAAAGTTGTAAACTAAGATACTGGGGTAGAATATGCATGCAAAATAATAGATATTAATAGAGACTTTTTCAAGAAAGAAACAACTATTTAAAGCGTGAACAATGAGTTCTAAATGCTAAAAAGCTTAAACCATGAATTCATTGTAAAAGTAGTTTCAAAGTACTAGCAAAGTGATTAAGCTTATATACTGATGGAATACGTTGAAGGTTATTCTCTTAGTCAGATTCTATCAGAAAGATTCTAATTATCATCTAGAACAATTAAATTCTATCTTCTAGTTATTTTAAAGATTTTAACTTATTTACACAAAAGGAATATTATATACAGAGACTTAAAGCCTCAAAATATAGTTATTGATAAGTTAGGATATCCTAAATTAGTTGATTTCGGCTTAGCCATAAGGACTGATTAGCGCATTGATTAAATTGTAGGAACATAAAATTATATTGCTCCTGAAATATTATGTAGAAAAGGGTACAAATAAGCAGTTGATTTTTGGAGCTTAGGGATTTTGCTATACGAAGTTCTATTTGGATCTACACCATTTAGCAGATTCCAAGACTAAGAAGAAACTTTTAAGAACATTGTTACTTGAAATTTTACATTACCTTAAAATGCAAGTACAGATTGTGAATTTAATGATATTCTCGCATTGTTATTAGAACAAAATCCAGCAGTAAGATTGGGAAATGTAGAGAATTTTATGTAAAATAATACATTTTTTAGGGAAATGAGCTGGGATGATATAGTTAAAAGAGTTTACAAGCCTAATCAAGTGTTTGATATTTTATAGTAAAAACTTTAAATTTACTCCTTTATTATGATACAGTTTTAATAAATATGCTTATTATGTATTTTATTAAATACTACTTTTCTTAATTTATGTGGGGAATTTTACATTTTTCTTACTGGAACACTTTTTGGTTATAGCTCTTATAGGCTTATATTAAACTTTTAGCGCATTCTTAGGTATCCGTCAATTAAATGCTAATTTTTGAAAACATTGCATCCTATAATATATTTTTAAAGCTCTAAGCTTACTTTACTTTTAGGCAGTAATGAATTACGGTATAAAGTCAACTCTTTATTCTAGCAAATTGTATCGATTTTATCTTTTGCTAATTTTCCTGATTTTCTATACACTCTAAATTAGGATTAACTTTAATGCTATAATGGTACAGACCTTTAACGTAATTTAGTCTTTTATTTCAGTTAGTTATTTAGTTAGTTTCTATTTATACTAGGTAGGTTAATAATAACTCTTTTATTACTTTTTATAGGTAAATCTTAGTTGAGAAGCTTTTATATAAAATTATCCATTTAATTTTAACTATTTCAGGGTTCAACTTACTCGCAGTTTTGGCTAAACTCTATCTGATATTTTTCAATTCCTTATAAGATAATTTTTAATGATTTGGATGTATAAAAACTACTTTCAAAAGTGTTATTTGCTTAACAACTATAAACAATCTTCCGAATTTAAGTCATTGACAACTATAGATCAAATTATTATTAAATTCATAATCAAACTATGTATTTCTTAACTACCAGAATCAATGCAAGTTTTATTTCTTAACTACTCATCTCTTAATAGTAACTAAATTATTATTAAAACTTTCCTTATGTTTATTTAACAAATTATACATACTAATTTTAAATTAGTTCCCTCTGTGTATAACTAATTAAGATATTTTAGAATATGTTCAGAGTTTCTAGATAATTGGAGTGAGCACTATATTCAGCATGCATGGTTACAAATCTTGGTATGAATAGCTATAAATCTAGCTTTTTTTATATTAATATTACAATTTAATTTATTAGCTTACCTGATAGCTTCTATTCTGCATCTTAAAATACATCCAAATAAAGGAATATCAGATTATGCAGGATTCATAAAATCTATATCATTATTCATTTGTACAGTATTTGCAATTTCTAAACCTAAGGCATGCACAATTAGAAGTAGATAAATTTTATTAGTATATCTAGTTTCTATAAATTTACAGAAAAGGATATCTTATGTGTTTATTAGTTTTTAAGTTAATCATTTTTTATTGTAAATATCCAATTATACTGCTTCACTACTTAATTTGCTCTGCTAAAATATGATATAAATAAGCAAATTCTTCTATTAATCAGTATAAATATTGCTAATGCGAGGTATTCTATACAGTTAAATAATATTTCTAAAAGGGGACAATATTAATGCTGTATCAAAATTTCATATTTTCCTTAGAAGGATTTGTATTACCAAAATATAGTATTATAATCTTCATAGTGTACTTTAATATTATATACTAGACATGGAAAATAAATCTATATTAAGATATCCACTGAGTTTAGCAGAGAAAGTAAGCAGCTCCTTTCAAGTTAGAACAACAGCATAACTTTTCAAATTTCTTGATTTAAAGCAAAACTCTATGAATAAAACACATTGCTTTTTAATTTAGTATACTTAAAGTAATACAAATAGAATTTCATAAATATGAGTCAAGACCCACTTTAATAACAATTTGACGAATTATCGCAGGTTTTAGTAGATATAAGTAAGTTATAATTAGAAAGAGATTGAAGCCAGAGAGTAAATGCTTTGAGAAGAGCCTAGGAATTAATTCAATAGTAATCAAATAATCCAAATCTTCCTAAAGTTTTTCTTAAATTTACTACATAACTATCTATTTAATTATAGGATTTAAGATCAGCTATAGTGAAAGAAGCTTCATTAACTACACAACTCGCCTCTGAGATATTAGGCCAAGGATTTGAATTCTGTGCTGAAAAGTTAATTGATACTCTTTTCAAATTACTTAACTCAGGAACTAAGACAATATCAGAGTATGGTAATGAAACAATTGTAAAATTACTTTAAAACACAGTGACTTGAAGGTAAATTATATGCAGAACTATACCTAAATTAATCGAACCTTATAAAAGTAAGAATCCGAATATTAGAATAAAATCAGCTTAGTATTTATAGTTTATTCTAGAAAATTATCCAGAAGAAGTTATTGTGAATGGTATTAATTAAAGGAGTAGTATCATGTAACTTATGTAGAACGCTATACGATAAAATATTCAGGATGCCTCAGCAGAAGCGAGAGCAGCTGGTCGAAAATCTTTCCGAGCATTTCAAGAAAGATTTCCAGATTAATCCTAATAAATTTTCCATCAATTAGATTCCTACGCCTAGAAAGTTCTCCAAGAAGAGTTAGGATCAACTGTATAGCATAGAACTCCAACAAAAACTCAATAAAAGCCGAGACCGCCATAAAGACCCTAAGCAAAAAATCAGCCCCCGGCTCCTCTTCCGCCAACTAGTTCCTAATTCACTCACCCAGTTGCATCTACAGAAGCCAGCTCAAGATTTGAAGACTAATTCAATAAAAGTGTTCCTTCAAAATTAAATAAAGCATCAGGAAAACAAAGCCCTTATGAGTAAAACAGACGATTGCAATCTACAGAAGGAAGAAATAAACCTGCAGCTGAAGTTAGGCCTCCTTCTGCTAGTAGTTCCAGGTCTAGAGGATCAGAATCTAATTAATAGTAGTCTTGGATTGAAATTATAATTGAAAAAACTTATAACACTACTTGATCTATAAGGTTAAATGCATTTTAAAGGCTTGCAAGCTAGATAAACAATGAGGATGTGGTTAATTTGATTTAAAACAGTAGTGACCTATGGGATAAAATTATAACTTCACATTTAGATCATATGAATGATACGCATTTTAAAGTAGCATCAGCTTGTTTAACCTCGCTTAATGTTTTAACTGAGCTTTTCCCAGAAAAAGTAAGTTTTTCACTTGAAAATTTAATACCAAAATTACTCAATAATTTGATAGATACCAATGAAGCTGTTATTGAATAAGCAAATTAGTTATTTGAGACTATAATGGATATCTACATGGCTGAAGACTTATTAACTCTTTTTCTGAGGTTTAAAATCATAGATAATAAGATTAAATTTAAAAGTAAAGTTATTGAAATTATGACAATTATTCTTAATAGCTAAATGGATTGGTTAGATGAGATTACTAATATCAAGGGATTTGTAAGGAAGCTATGTTAATTAATATAAGGAGGCTAATAACCAAGACAAATAATAATTTAAGCTGGGAAAACACTTAAGTAAATTTACTAATATAATCAACAGGCTACTATAAATACTATTCTTGATCTATAAGAATAAGAAATTTAAATTGCTTAAACCATTTTACAATCAGTAGGAATTAATACAGAGAATTAAGTTTAAAGACCTTAATAAATACCTCAACCTACACCTAGTAATACCTCAGGAAATAAATAATTTGTAAATGGTATTCTAAGACAACTAAGAGGTACTGGAGCTGTAAGATACGATGGCATCAAAAAGATTCAAAATATGAATGAAAACTAAATAGAATATGTCACTGAATGATAACAAAATTTACAATAAATAATAGTTTCATTAATAGATTGCTTATAAGATGAATCCTTAGCAATTCGGGATTTTACTTTAAAAATAATCGTAAAAATAGTCCAGAATCAAACAGAGGAATGTATTAATCATTTATCAGACATTCTCAAAGGATTAATTGAAGCATTACATGTAGAAGAACGTTAAATGATCCAAGCTACGGAAGAAGCTATGAATTCAATTCTTTCCTTATACTCAATAGAGTCTTATTTAAACATATTGATAGATTTCATAAATCAATCAGACGTACCAGCTCTATAATCATTGGTCCGCATTATTACTAATATAATAAAATCTGCATAGGAGGAAGAAGTTTTACTATATATAAGAGGAATAGTTGATATGCTTAAACAATCATTCAATCATCCTAATGCAGAAGTAAGAAAATCAGTTGTGTTTTGCTTTGTAGAAATATATTTTAAATTAGGAGAGGTCTTTGAAGAGTTTTTATAAGAATTGAGTGCCAGCCATAAGAAACTAGTGACTATTTATATACAAAGAAGATTAGACACGCAATATTAAGATGTAATTTAGGAAATTGATTACATTTTTACCTATCTTAATTCTCATTGATTACCTCCTGAATAAATTCCCTCTCCTTCTATTCATTTCTTCTGTTCTTATGGGGTAATTTTGAGTTTTTTAGTGGAGACTTAATAATCTAATTGTACTAAGACTCTAAAATTTCTTTATATGCATCGTCATAAGGACTTTTTCTAGCTTAAAACATTGAATTTACTTATTATTTCATACCTTTTGTTTACTTAAGTGTATGAGCTTCTAAGATTTCCTGCACTTCATTTTAATCTTTGGTTTTTTCGATTTTTTAGAATCTCTTGAAAATATTTGGCTCTGAATGGTTTGGAGTTACTCTATTTTTCTACTCTTCTTATTTTTAATTTCCTTCATTAGAATTATTTCTTTACCTTTGACTTACTAGTTTCTAAGGCATTCTATTACTCTTTTAATTTTGATTTACTTGCTATCTATGACTATTAAGGTTTTAGGCAGTATCTTAACTATAATTTTTTCTTTATCTAGTACTATTTAAATATGCCTATTTTAAAACATTATCCCTCTATTGAATCTTAGCTTTTAATTTTGCCTCGTTTTTAATTTTTACTTGTTTTAATTGCTTTGAAGGTTCCATTAGATAGTTTTAATGTATAGGAATTGAGTTATATCTTGGATGAACTTTTTATTGATTGGCCTTGTTAATTCTAGAATTACCTCCAGAATTGTTTATTACTGGTAATTTTATATTAGATATGTTATCTGGTGTTCTAATTGAATTAACTACTAAATCCTCATCAGATCCCATTGGGCTTAGTGTATTTGAGTTCTAAGTTTTACTGATGTCTATTTTATCTTACTTACTTAAGGGTAAAGGAGATCTAAATATTTTATTAGGTTTATTAATGTTATTTTTGTTTTATTAAGTTTCTATTGGTTCTGATACTGAAATAATGCTACTGCCTTTAGAAAACGAGCTTTCATTATCTAATTAGGATTATTAAATATTAGATTGTTGGTTAGCTTGATTAGAAGAGTATTTATATGTTTTATCTTAAATTAATGTCTATTCATCTGTATTATTATTTCCTTTATCAGTTTTTTGTTAGTTTTAAGTTGTTTTAGGAGAATTAATGTCTATCTAAATTGGCTACTTTTACTAATTTTATAATGAATTCTTTTAGGGCTTTATGTCATTTTATTACTGTACATTAATCTGCTATTTATTTCCTTATTGTTTCTATAATAATAATTATTTTTTATCTTCTTCTTACTTTTTACGATTTATAGCTTACTTTCTAGCTATCTCTTACTTTCTTTTAATTTCAGCTTATCTTTTTCCTTCTTCTATCTTCTTTTATTATTCTAATTTCTTCTTTTCTTCATCTTACTTTTTAAGCTATAATTATCTTTTTTGTAAAATTTATCTTCTTTGATCTTCTTCTTCAATTTTATTTTCTAATTTGATTTCTTCTTGCTTTCTTGTATTATTCAATCTCTAATTCTCTTAGTTATTTTAAACAGCTTATTTCGCTTCTTGTTCATTTTATTACTTTCTTAGATTATTCTATGATTTGATTTCTTCTTGCTTTCTTGTATTATTCAATCTCTAATTCTATTAGTTATTTTAAACAGCTTATTTCACTTCTTGTTCATTTTATTACTTTCTTAGATTAGTTTATTATTTAATCTCTTCCTCTTGTTTTCTCGTATTATTTTACCTATTATTCTATTAGTTATTTTAAACAGTTTATTTTACTTCCTGTTCATTTTATTACTTTCTTATATTATTCTATGATTTGATTTCTTCTTGTTTTCTCGTATTATTTTACCTATTATTCTCTTAGTTATTTTAAACAGTTTATTTTACCTCTTATTGATTTTATTACTTTCTTAGATTAGTTTATTATTTAATCTCTTCCTCTTGTTTTCTCGTATTATTTTACCTATTATTCTATTAGTTATTTTAAATTGTTTATTTTACCTCTTATTGATTTTATTACTTTCTTAGATTAGTTTATTATTTAATCTCTTCTTTTTGTTTTCTCGTATTATTTTATATCTTATTCTGTTACAATTCTATATTTTGTAAAGTAGGTTATTAACTAGTCTATTAATAATCCTTTTTCATTAACTCATTATTATTTTATTATATTTTCTAATTTTAAGGGCTTTAATTATGGTTATTTTCAGATTCTAATTTATTAATCTTTGTTACAGCAGTTTTATCCTGAACTTATGAGTTTTAGCTCTATACAGGCTAAGAATTAATTATTTTCTATTAATTTTAAGAATCTTAGCTTAATTTAGTTTCTTATTAGTTATGTTATTTACTATTTTCAACATTATTTTATTATATTGGCTTACTATTGCCATTCTACTTTGGTGGATTCTTCTAAAATTTTATTCTATTCTATTATTAGTTAATCTTTTATTAAATTGAATTGTCTATTTTATCTTCTACCTATTTTACTTTTGCATTTTATTACTTTAACTCTTCATTGTTTTATTGTATCTACTCATTCTAAACCTTTTAGGCTATTTACACTTTTTGTGATTATGCATTTTACTTTTTACTCTAAAATGAATCAGTATCATTATTTTTAATTTACTATTCCTAAGATTGCTTGATAATTTGATCATCATTTGTTTTATTATCAACTTACTATTATTCCCTTAATTAGTCCTATTGTAAATTTAGACTATCTTATAAAATAGGATTAATTTCTTATTCTAAAGCTTACGATTATTCTGAATAACTTCCAATAAAAATTTCAGTTTTATCTTAATTAAGCTATTACTCATTTGCTTATTTGTTATCTTACGTTTAAACATTAAAATCCTCTAGTTTAAATCTTGATGATTTAATATTAAGATCTTTCCTTCTTTACACCTCTGACATAAAATCATCATCCGAAGATTTGATTAAACTTAGTTTATCATTTAAAGCAGAATCTCTACGCTTCATTATCAACCTTCATCATTCTGGTTTACTTGCTGCCAGTCTTCTTCTCTCTAATTCTCCTCTTACAACTGATTGAAGCCTGGTTATGAGTCTAATATTCATTTTAGATAATTATGATGGAATAATTCTGTGTAATTATGGACAGAAATTACAAATGTATAAGACAAATGCATATAGTACTTATTATGATTTGAATCAATTAACATTTTATTAATTTTACAATCACTTCTTAACTATCTTTTTCGGTTTACTTGATCTCATCTGTATTGGAATACTTAAATTAGATTCACCTGTTGATCTTCTCTTCAAGCTATTTCCCTTATATAGATTAGGAGGGTATTATTTAGCTTTAATTATAGCTTATCTTCTATCCTCAGGAGTCATTTTAGCAATTCTAGCACTTTTTCTGACATATTACTCGTTAAGTTCTTAAAATGCAGGTGTATCAGTGTACCATTGATCAGTTGAATCACTTTCTATACTTTAATTATACTGAAATTCTGCTACAGATTAGCTTGACTGACTTTAGGTATCATTATCTTAAGAGCCTCTAAATGAAAAATCAATATCCCTGTAAAAAGAATCACTAGAAGATCTTTAGCCTATAATATCCAATCCACCTTCACTTGTAAGGGAGAGTCTTTATCTTAGCCCAATTGTTTAATTGGGATATATATTTAAAGCTCCTTCACTTGTATTAGAAAGTCTATTATTACTGGTCTATTAGAAAGAAAATTAATTTATTGTAATACTGGAATTTTCACTATTTTATAGTGTAATTCTTTTTTAATTCGTAATTATTATAGGAGATTAAGTCAACTTGACTAAAGCTGAATAAGTTATCTATGATTTACTTTACTTTCTTCTCTATTCTAGTTCATCAATTGGAATTATATTTCTTATTGGAGAATTATAGTTAAAAACTGGTTAAATATCTGATTTTCGTCTTGAAGAAGTTATATTTCTTGATCCAACATTTCTATATCGTTAAGGAGTATGATTAATGTCGGTTTTATTTCCTTCTGAATATAGTCTCTATCTAAACATTTTTATTTAAAAATTAACGAAATTATATCAAATACTTATATCATTATAATAAACAATATAGAACTCTCTTTATTGCCTGCATAGAGATTTAAGTAATATCTTAGCAAGTGTTATACAAATTTAACAATATAATACTTTAGAATATAGCTTAGTTGTAGCTTTTAATCAAAGAAAACAAAGATTAGTTAGATTTATAGCTCAAATAGCTTGTTAATACTATTAACTATCGAATTTAGATGAAATGCTCGCGTCTTTTAAAATCTTTTCTATCTTATTCTTACTTATAAGAGATTTAAGTTCACTACATCCTCCAATATGGTTTCCTGCTATAAAAATATTAGGAACAGTCTTCTAACCGGTACGTTTCCCCAAAGCTTTCTATATAGTTTCTCCGTTTTTGATACTATCTAATTCTATTGTATTAAATTCAACTGATAAGGATTAAAACTGTCTCTTTGCTGAATTACAGAAGTCACAGTAAGTTTTCGAGTAAATTTGAACTTTATTATCTCTTATATCTTTATCTATCTAATTTAAAGCTTATTCTATCTCTTCATCATTATTTTTTGAGGATAAACAATTTCCCATTTTAATTAGTAATAGTTATTTTATAGATTTTAAATACAATTAAAGTAGTGCTGAAGATTAAAAAATCGATAAAATAAGTATTAGCTTAAGAGTACTAGGCGAGTAAGGGACATATAAGTTAAATTTCTTAAATAATACAATATTATAAATATTTATTGGATTGATTCCTCACTGGAATAATTATAGTAGCTATAGATTAGCTAGCAGATGAAACAATTAGATGATGTTGAGGAATAAATCGATGATAGGAGTGAAGAGCTAACAACAAGTACAAAAAAGTTAAAGAAGATTTTAGAGAAAG
>CAKKTI010000176.1:0-10353 GCA_920105805.1 Condylostoma magnum
ATCTACAAAACTTCTTGATAGATTAGAAATTGCTGTTTATAAAAGATATAGAATATAGCTAATTACACGCACTTTCAATATGTTACTCAGGTATTCACTAAAAAGAATATACAAAAACCTATAAATCAAATAAGCTATTTAATTTTAGGAATCGCATCTAAAATATAGAGCTTTTCAGGGAATAAAAGACACAAATTTGCCTACCTTTGGTAAAATTCAATAGTATTGATTTATTAATTATTTTAAACTGTTATAAATATATGTCTAATGTTTATTTAATATATATAATCTATAAGCAACCATTTTAGATAATGACTGTAAATGTGTAATATTTCAAATAATTTTACAATAGGGAATACATACAATAAGCAGGTTAAATTTAATTAAACTAGGTACTTATATATCATTATCAATACTTCCTCTTTATTTGCATCTTACCTCTAAATAATATCGGATACTAACTCTTAAATTATGGACTAAAATCTTATATTGGAATTATAAAGGCATAAAATGTAACAACAATTTTATTGCCAGTTTCTTAATCATCTTGAAACAAATAAAAGAATAATTAAGATTTAGTATTTCTTATTATAAATTACTAAAACTTGCAATAACTTATATAGCTATTATTGCTTAGATGGCAAGTGAATAAAATTATAATATTCTTGTAATAGTGATTAAAACAATTCATCAAATTACACCTTACGTATACCCTTATCGTATATAATAAAGTTTCTTGTAAAAATTATAAGGGATTAATTAAGTAGTATTACGCGACTTACATAAGCAGTTCTTATCTATATAACTTGATATTTATTAATAAGAAGAAAAATACTTCAGATAATTTTACAATTACAATAACATTGCTATCATAGAATTGATAAGTTGAGTATTTTTCAGTATTTAATATGCTTTATATAATAGCTGAGCTTCTGTTTGGCTTGATGATAATTATAATTATTCTTCGATTTAGTTTATTAATCTTTCTAATTCCTATTATACATTTAACTTAATAATACAATTTGTTGTAAATTAAAACTTTTCCTATCGTCAAGGTTTAAATACTAGTGGTTATATTACTATCTTTCTCCACATTAATAAAATAGCATACTTCATTTTGGAAATTCAATAGATTTATAAGAGATTTTTGTATTAATTAATCTTATAGCAATTAAAATTCCTTTAGTATGATTTCCATCTAATTGCTATACAAGCTTCCAGAAATATCATTACAAAGTGTAGATATAGCTTTGTTTACTTAAAGCCATTATTTAAGTTACCTTTATGAGTTCAGAAAGAGAATAGGTATTTAAAGATTTTAAACTTTCAAAAAGCTATCACCAATATTCAACACCAATTAAAGAAATTAGTTATTAAAAGTAATAAACATTATATCAAATCAAAGTAAATCAATTGAATCAAACTAGCAGTATTAAATTTTACATTTACACGATATAAATTACTGCTTAATTTCAGGATTATATGTGATTTGATTCCACATAATAACAGCTTTATTATATCTAAGAGCACTTTTAATAGCTTATTAAAATACATCTTTTATTTAAATCTATTACTTTTGCATAGTTTAGCTTTAAACTCTTGATATCGAAACATTAAAAGGGATATTAAGATTCTCCTACTTTAAAAACTTACATTTAAGTGTTTCTAAGTCTTTGAATAAATGACTAATTAATCAGCCTTTATTCATCTTACATCATTTAACAATAAAAATGATTAAAATTTTACTCTTTTTGACACTGATCTGCCTTAGTTCTTCAATACCATGCCATCCCACATAGTGCCCTCATATCAAAGTAACTTTAATTTAGCTTAGGGACAAGATATGTGACTTAAACTGCATGATAGAACCCTGCGGATTTGATGGAGCATTGGAGCTTTAGTCATTAGAAACTGTAAATCTTGATTTTCAGCTATCTGACTGCCTATTAGACTGTTAATTAAATCACCCCTTATGTTAAATTAGCTTATTAGGTGATAAAACATGTGATTAAGGTAAATTTTAAATAGAATGCAATTACAAGGAATGTGGATATGATGGAGGAGATTGTGGGTACTGCTAGTAAGATTGTTTTAAAGAATCTCTGGATAGTTAGTAGGAAAATTGCATAGAGGCCTGTAATAATTAAAATTGTTACTATTAGAATGGTACTTGCTAAGATAAGTACTGTTCAGAAGCCTGTAGTTTAGATGAATTCATGTCTTCTGACTGTAAAATGGACTGCTATACTAGAGAATGCAACTTCACTACCAACTGCTAAGAAGAAGAAGCATGTGAGTATAACAAATACTGCTTAGAATAAATGAGACTAGATGGCTAAACATGCTGATAGGAGTGTAATAATGAATGTGATGGATTAGCTTGCAGATGCTCTTAAAATTGCTCATATGAGTTGTTAAATGATTAGATCTGCTAGTAGGATTGCAATAATCCCGAGTGTAAATTTGATAACTATCACTGCTAGAAGGAGTGCGATTGTCAGGTGGATTGTGATGAAAATTGCTTACATCCATCTTGTAATTTCGAGACTTGTTCAAATGATGCTAAGAAGTATTTTATGCTTCTAAAGACAGCAATCTCAGGTAGTTTTAATCATTCTAGTACTTTCTATAGTTTTAACGAATGTGAATAAGCATCTTTACTGTAATTTGGTGTAAAATGCAATATAAGTCAATCGAATAATCAGGCACAAGATTGATTTTTATAAAATTAATGCTAAAATGATTGTAATATTTAAGAATGTGCATACAGCTTTGGCTACTGCAATAGCAACTGCCATTCTACTTGCAAAACTTGCTTTGAGGATGATAATCCTGATGCATGCTTAGAATGTTAACCTGGATATATCTAATATTTCACTTAATGCTTAGAATAGTGTAAAGCAGTCAAAGATCTTCCTTATAGTATACATGATTTTTAAATAAGTGATTAAATAGTAAGATAAATGTGCATTGATTCCAGCTTTTAGCCTAGTATAAGAACATACTATCTTTCGAAAGATAAAATTAACAGTGTTGAAGATGGTACATGGGATAATCCATTCAATGAATTTCACCAGATTTTTACAATAGACAATAATGCATATAAAATCATATATGTACAACCAGGCGATTATTAAGCTGAATTTAATCTATAAACTAACTAAACATTTTTTGGAGAAATTATAGGAGCTAATTGCTCATTAATATCAGGGAAAATCCAATGTGATTAGAATATATAAGATTACCCTATTCTTAGGTTTAATTACCAAGTTTTCCACTAATAAAGCTATATTAAGATTACTAATAAAATGACTCTACGTAATATTGAAATGAATGGGAGTGATAGTTAACTGTCTTAATTAACAACTGGATAATGGATTAACTTCTGTCCAAATGTATAAAAGAACATTGAAACTAATATTTGGTAAGATGAAAATGGAACTTCCTTTTTAACATCTCCATAAGAAATGAGATGTCTACAATACAATGAAATAAGTGTTTTTGATATAGCAGAAAGAGGAGAACTATATCTATAAAACGTTAAAATCATAAGTATGATGTAGCAATTTAAACACTTTATTTATGGGTAAGATTATTAGGAAATTCACTTAGACAATTGCTTATTTTACCACGCAAGTTTCAAATAATTTGCAGTATAACTATAATCAAATAAGCTCTTTAAAGGATAGTTTTAAATTCAAAATAGTTAGATATAGTACTTAAATAATGGATTTCAGCTAAGTTAGGAGGAAAATAGGCCTGGATTTTTAAAAGCATATAAAAGTAAATTGATTTAAGTATCAAATACTGAATTTAAGAAATTATTCTCTTGAAGTAATTATGAAGTAGCTAATACAGGGTAATTATTTATGTTAGAAAATACTAGATAATTCATACTAAAACACTCTATGTTTAACTCAATCATGCTAAGCAAAGAGCTCATAACCTTTTAATTTACGCAAAGTATTCCAAACAGTTCTGATGATAATAATCAAGAAACAATACACTAAAATATATTCCAATTAGTAATTTCAAATATTGAGATGGAAAATGTATTTGCTAGATAAAATTTACTATTTAATATAGATCAAACCTTAGATCCGTTTAATATTTTAGTCGATGGACTTAGTATTAAAAACAGCTTCATTAGTAATGGTGAAATAATTAATATATAAAGTGAACACATTAAATAAGAAAAGAATAAGGTTGGAGGAATTGTTATATGAGAAGAAAAGTAATTAAGATATAACATGAAACAGATTAGAATTTAAAATGTAGCAATAGAAGGAGTTATTGCAAGGTTCTCATATTTTACTATCAAATACCAATATAATATTGTGATAGATAGAATTGAAATTAAAGATAATTTGTTAAATCAAGATTAATAATTAGGCTTATAGACAATACATCACATATTTATTGATGATGATTAAAGTTTTATAACAAATTAAATTAGCTACAATGAACTAGAAGTATAATATATGGAATAATTAATACTTATATAAGACTTTTATTAAGCTTCCTTATCAAATTTACAAATTGAAGATATCCTTCTAAACACACTTAATAAAGGTTCTATTAGCATAGAATAATCCGAGTTATAGCTGAATATTAGTTACTGTAATTTTGATAACATAAGAAATAAAGAAACATAAACTACTACAATACTTTATACAAAAAACATAGAGAAAGTTTAGATAACAGGATCAGTTTTCTAAAATAATAAAAGTTATGAAGATAATAAAGGAGGCTTAATTCATATAGAAAAAGGTGAAATAAGTCCTCCGCAACTAAATTTAGCATATACGAATTTCTTGAATAACTAAACTAGTACAATTGGTCCTTTAAGTATACAAGATGCAGGTGGACTTGCTATTATTAACTGCAATTTTGAAAATAACTCTACATTAGTTAAAGGATAATTTATTAGTATAAAACTGAATAATTTAGATTTTAAAGAAGATTAAATGATTCTAATAGAAGACTCTGATTTCAAAAATAATGTATACCAAAACTCACTAATTTACATACAAAAAACTGAACAAGACTCTTAATCTATATTGTTATAAATAAAGGATTGCCTAATTGAATTGAATGAATCATCCGGCTAAGGGACTACTCTTTATATTTAATCTCAAGTATTTTTATCTGAACTGAGCAATATATAGAATACTTAGATAATTAATAACAAAGGTATTAATGGGAACTTATTCATTTAAAGTATGAAAGGTAGTCTTACAATACTAAATTGCTTGTTTGAAGGTAATCAATTATAACATGCATCAGTAGGGCACTTTTAAACAGGTGAGGAATTTACTTTGACTTTTTCAAAAGTTACCTTTAAGTTGTAGGAATCTACATATATGATAGTATTAACCTAGTAGCACACGATGTCATTGATTATAATTTCAGAGTGTACCATTTAGAACAATTAATCTGGATTTATATAAGCAGAAAACAGTTAAATGGCAATAAGTTAATCTGTGTTTGATTAAAATTAATGCTCTAATATTATTCATCTAAACAATTCATCAAAAGCCCAAATAACATTTACGGTTTTCAAAAATACAACTTTAGCAAATTTTCAACTTAAAGGACTGATTGCTAGAGCTAGCTAAAGTTCTTAAATTCAATGCGACAATTGTACTATTTAGAATAATAACTCTGAGGAAGATGCAGCTGTTTTTTATATAAACTAGAATTCTTAAATTAGACTTACCAATTCAACAATAAAAGATAATACAACTGATAAGATATCAAGTATTCTTTATTTAAATGAGAACTCAGAATATGAGTCAGAAATTGATAACTGCATAATGGGTAATAATACATCTGCGCATACCATGTTGATTATTTTAATCCGATCTATTCTGAGAATAGCTAATTCAAAGTTCTATAAGAGCAGTGCAGAAGTGTTGATTGGAGTGAATTATTCATGATTATAATTACAAAATTGTGAAATGTATGATCAAACTGAATATTTTATTTAGTCTACGTTTACGTCACAGGTAATTATAGAAAATAGTTTAATTAAAAATGGCTTGAATCTAAAAGCCATAAATAATCTATATGGAGAATTTCAAATAAAAGATTCAAGGCTTATTAACTTACCAAAAGGGGTTATACAGACTTTTGAGGGTGCTATTACTATAGAAAATTCTATAATTGATAATAATCATCAGTCCGATTCACCTATGATTTCTTCTGTGTATCAATCATATATAACTATAAAAAATTGCACAATAATGAATAATACACAAGTTATAGTACAAAGCTAGGATGCAATGTCTGTTGAAATAATTAAATCAAAACTGACTAATGTACAAGGTAAATTAGGAGCAGCACTTAATTGTATAAATTGTCAGTTAATCAGAATACTGTAAAATACTTTTGAAAATTTAAACAGTAGTTAACTTGGAGGAGCATTGTATATAATTAATACAGAGCAATCACAATTACATAGTTTTATAGAAAATAATACATTTTATAATAATCAATCACCCTAAGGAGGAGCAATATACATTAATAATGTAAACTCTGAAATTACTGAGAATGTATTCCTTGGAAATTCAGCCTAAAATGATAATTAAGATGATATTTTAAACACTGCTAATGGAAGAGGAGGAGCAATTTCGCTAGATTGTAATTAATAATCACTTTGTAATATCACAATACAAAATAAAACATTTAAAGATAATCAAGCAACTTTTAGAGGAGGAGGAATATTTTGAATGAGTATATAGCCAACTTTAATTGATAATACTTATGAACACAATGTTTCTCAATACGGTGCTGATAAAGCATCTTTTGCAATTAAACTAAGCTAACTGAATGAAAATAACCAATTAATGTTAGAGTAACAGTTTATTGAACTAAACTAAATTCCATCAAGCTAAGTTTCAACAAAACTAAATCTAAAAGTAGCTATAGTAGATCATTATGATTAAATAATTGAAATAGACAACTTTACAGCTATTACTATACTTATAGAGGACTCAAGTACATCTAGCTTATCAGGAAATTTGAAATATATAGCAAAAAATGGAATATATGAAATAAACAATTGAGCAATTACTCATACACCAGATAATTCTATTTAATTAAAGCTTGAATCCAATGGTTTAAATAATAGTCAAAATAGTTTGAAATTAATGGCTAACATGAGACAATGTTTATCAGGAGAGGCGCAAATAGGATAAAAATGTGTAATTTGTTAAGCTAATGAGTACTCTTTTGATCCAACAGAAGGTAGATGCAATGAGTGCTTATAAAATGCAGTCTGTTGAGGAGGAGCGGAGGTAGCTCCATTGTCCGGATACTGAAGGTCAGATAGATTTTCCGATAAAGCATATAAATGTCCATATAATTAAGCTTGCACTGGGTCAGACTCTCCTCCAACTATTAACTATTAAGGAAATTGTGCAGATGGATATAAAGGTAATAAATGCTAGGGTTGTGATTAAGATTATTCCAGATCATCTAAAGACAGGTGTCGAAAATGTCCGGAATAAGATATAAATGGAATGATAATTGAAGGGACTCTCATTATTTTTATCCTTGTTATTTCTATAATGGTTAAAACTACTATGAGCTCAGCATATAGGCCTTAATCCCTACACAGTGTTTATATCAAAATTTTCATGAATTACTTGCAATTGGCAGTTTTAGCATCAGATTTTAACTTAAATTGGCCTGAAATAGTTCTAGAATTATTTTAATCCCATTAATAAGCAAGCTCAGTATCCTAGTAAATCTTTTCAGTTGATTGTTTGATAAAAGATGAAAACTTACGAATAGATGTTACTTTCATCAAACTAATGATCACAATTCTCATTCCCTTTTTAATTCTTTTAGTATCTTCAATCTTTTGATTACTAGTTTGGATTATAAAGGAATAACAATAATTTGTAATTAATAAACTCACAGCTACCATAATAATACTGCTATTCCTAGTTAATCCTAATATAATCAAAAGCGCTTTTAACATTCTAAGTTGTGAGGAGATTGATAATGGAGAGTATTGGATGGTATAAGAGTTAAACATTATGTGCTGGGAATTTGATCACCTTTACTATGGTCTTACCTTTGCTATACCTGGAATAGTTGTTTGAGGAATTGGGATTCCAACTATTTGCTTATTTTATTTGCAAAAGTAAAGAAGAAATCTAAATAGAATTTCTATAAGACTTAAGTTTGGGTTTTTATTCAATGGCTATAATAAAAAGCATTATTACTGGGAGTTTGTTATACTATATCGTAAAATCTTAATAACTAGCTGTTAGGTTTTCATAGCGCCAGTATCAATTCCTATTCAAGCTTTGACTGTAATGATACTCTTGATTATAAGCTTGTATATTTAGCATTAAAATAAGCCCTATAATAGCGATGATTTGAATAGTATGGAAATGAGATCGATAATTGTTTCTGCCTGTACTATTTATTGCGGACTTTACTTTTTAACAGATGATTTGACATAGGAAGGAAAACTAATTTTATTTGCTATGATTGTAATTGCTAATGCTTATTTCTTGTATTATTGGATTTGTAAAATGTTTGGAGTTGGCTTAAGTTATATTGCTTAAAGAATTCCTTGGATTTAGAGGAATTTAATGAGAAAAGTAATTGATGGGTATGATGAGGGTCTCTTTATAAATTAAGTTGGCAGCTAATTTGTAATAAGAGAAGGTTAAGATGAATTATTTACTATTATTACTGAGGAGTCAAAGAATGGGTTAGATAATAATGATCCTCTACCAAGAAATATGATAGAGTTTTATAAGGAAGTGGTATATCAAAAAGAAGAAGAGTATTTAGATAGTTAGTTTTTTTAGTATCATTTGACTTATATATATTATATATAGATTTTAGTTTAATAAATTGCTCTATATTCAGTATAATCAACCCTTTATAAAAATTGAATTGCTTTCCTATACAAAATTCTGTACATAATGAAAAACAAAACATTTAATGCTCTTATAAACAACTATGAGATAGCTAAGAAATTATCTTAAGTTAGTTTAAGTATTGTTCCACTATAACTCATACAGAACCTTATAAAAATATGTCAGACTGTGAGTCAATACTCTAATATGCAGTCTAAAAGCTCGAGGAGGGATAATCTTTCAATAAAATTATAGATTCTCTGAGAAGACAAGCAATAGAAGTGGATTCAAACGATTTAAAAAGATTATTGAAAGCTTACTAGTTCTCAAATTAGCAACTGGTGAATTTGCTGGTAAAGATTTAAAATTTTAAGTTAGCTGCAGCCTTGAAATTTATTTGTAAGGTGAAATCATATGTTACTTTATAATCACTTGAGCCATTAAACAATTTCATAAGAAATAAAGTCAATAAATTATCTATAAAGCATTTAAGTCTATTAGATAAGCTTGTAAAAGATGAAGAGCTAGCTTTATTAATCATTTAATAAATAGGAAAGCCAGAACTAAGATCTAATCTAGTCCAAAGCTATGGTTGTATCTCATGGCTGATTTAATAAAATATTCCTTATGAATCACCAGATGAATACTACAAATGCACTGCTGAGTGATTGTAAAATTCCTTTAAATATAATAGTTAATAAGCTTTTGAAAGATCCTTATAATTTTCTGGTTTTCTTATTTTGTAATAGAAACAATACTAAAAACTTTAACACTAAATTATTGTTGATGAAAAGTAATAGAGGACTAAATAACATAGAATTTAATTCTTTTATAATGGGGATCGATATGAAGGAGAATGGAAAAATAATAAAATGCATGGGAAAGGAGTATATTACTATGCCGATGGAGCCTAATATGATGGAGAATGGAAAAAGAATGAAAAACACGGAATAGGAGTATATTACTATGCTAATGGTGACAAATATGATGGAGAATGAAAAAATAATGTAAAGCATGGTAAGGGAATATTTCGACTTTCTTATGGGGATTAATATGATGGAGAATGGAAATATAATAAAAAGCATGGTAGAGGGGTATATTAATTTTTTGATAGGGATAAATATGATGGAGAATGAAAAAATAATCAAATGCATGGAGAAGGAGTATTTGAATATGAAGATGGGGATAAATATCATGGATTATTTAAATATGATAAATGGCATGGCAGAGGAGTATATATAATGTCGAATGGGGATAAATATGATGGAGAATGGAAAAATAATCAAATGCATGGGGAAGGAGTATTCTACTTTGCTGATGGGAATAAATATGAAGGATAATGGAAGTATGATAAAATGCATGGAAAAGGAGTATATACAGAGTATAATGGAAAGAAATACGAGGGAGAATATAAAAATGGCCTAAAACACGGAAGGGGAATATTCACAATGCCAAATGGAGCCAAGTATGA
>CAKKTI010000176.1:10453-34698 GCA_920105805.1 Condylostoma magnum
ATATACAGAGTATAATGGAAAGAAATACGAGGGAGAATATAAAAATGGCCTAAAACACGGAAGGGGAATATTCACAATGCCAAATGGAGCCAAGTATGATGGATAATGGAGAGATAATATAAAGCACGGATTAGGTACATACTACTATTCTAATGGAGATAAATATGAAGGAGAATGAAAATATGGCAAAAGGCACGAAAAAGGAACATACTACTATTCTAATGGAAATAAATATGAAGGGGAGTAAAAATATGACAAAAAGCACGGAGAAGGAGTATTCTATTATACTAATGGAAATAAATACGAAGGATAATATAAAGACGATTCGATTAATGGTATTGGAGTACTTTACTATGCTTGTGGAGATTTATATGAAGGATAATGAAAGTATGACAAAATGCATGGAAAAGGAGTATTTCATTTTGCTTATGGAGATAAATATGATGGTACATGGGAAAATAATAAAATGCATGGTAATGGAGTATATATCACATCAGATGGAGAAAAATATAATGGGGAATGAAAAGATGATAAAATGGATGGAATAGGAATATATTACTATGCTAATGGAGAAAAGTATGAGGGATAATGGAAGAATGATAAAGCAAATGGTAGAGGAGTCTATACGATGTTAAATGGAGATAGATATGAAGGAGAATTAAAGGATAATAAAATGCATGGAATAGGAATATACTACTATGCTAATGGGAATAAATATGATGGATAATGAAAAGATGATGAAAAACATGGGAGGGGCGTTCTTTATGAAGCTAATTGGTATAAAAGTTATTAACACTGGAATAACGGAACGTTAGTAGGTTAGTAATCAGGTTATTTTTAATTAATTATAAGTTCTAGAAGCTTCAATATTAATTCTAGCTGTGGTATTAATATATAACATAGCTTGATTTACTAATATATTATTGAATGATAAAATTAATTAGACATACTTTGCCCATTCCTTATTTTAGCATCTAGAAAATTATATACTGGATACTAATCAATATGAGTGAATACACCCTTTTTCAAACTCTCTTATCATCTTCCAATAAACATAATTAAAGTACAATAAAACTAACTTAATCTAATAATAAAAAATACTTAAATATTTAATGGCAATTGAATTCAACAATTAGTTACCTACGTCTAAAAATTGAACTTTGACCGTTCTGCCGCCCTTGATTTTTGAGGTCTTCTATTTTAAATCTGGGCTAATAGTGAAGGATTTTTTACCTTCAACACTGATGAAATATCTTGTATTCTAGCCTGAGTCATTGCCAGTTTACTCTTGACTAAATTAAACCTATAAGCAATGCTTCTCCTTACATCTTCCTCCGTGCTCATAAGGAAATCGCAAGAAAGTAGCTCTACAAACTTGTAATCCATGTTTTGAATGAAATCTAGTCTTGCTCTTCCATCCTATGTCATAATAAAAACTGCTAGATATTCATGAGGTTCTTTAATACTACAATTAAGTAGTCTTCCTATAATTGTCGGATATTCATTCAAATCTACTAGAAGCTTTTGAGTTTGTTACATAAATTAAAATGTTTCTAAGTCTATAGCATGTTAATAATGGAAAAACAAATCATTTTCACTAGTCAATTCAATTTTAACATGCTAGACGTCTTCAGCAGTTCCTAGTACTAATAGCTTAGCATTTATTGATTCTAAAGTTCCAACTTCTTAAGGTTCTCCTCCAGTTTCTTATATTCGTAGCTCAAATGGTACTTCTTTATTAAAAATTATAGAATGACCATCTGCTAAACTAGGATCAGTGTCTTCCATTACTGAGAAATCAAAAGTAGTTAATTCGTGGTCCTCCATTTTAATTATCAAGCTTATACAACTTTTTTAGATAGAGTATTGATGAATGTAGGCTTTTAGATAGGATGAAAATGCTTAGATTGGCTATGTATGTAAAGGAATATGATTTAATGATAAATAGAACTGATAGAAATTATTATATAAGATGGGTTATGTATTATAAGTATCTCATAGTTGCTTACTAAATTTTAGATGTACTTAATATATAATAACACCAGATTTAAGGGAAATAACACTATTTCTTATAAGTAATCTATACAAATTTCAATTATCTACACTTAACAAGTTGGCTTCTCTAGTGAGTTATCATAATTGATTGAATACTAATTAATAATACTTCTATCTAACTCAGGCAATTTACTTTTCTCAGTTCTTTGTCTATACAGTCTTCTTGATCTTTTCTTTCGTATAACTTTGGTTCTATCTTCCGATACTCATTGCAACTAAATTTCAACTTAGCACTATTCTCTTATAATTTGAAATATAGACTTAACGTATCTATAATTAGGCAAAGCTCCATAATGAATTGACTAAAAGTAATTATACAACTCCAAGAATTCTTAAGGAACATCAACAAATAAATCCTATTTTTGCAACTTCATTGAATAAATTCTATGCTTTAATTATATTTAACTCAGTCCTTTTATATTCTACCAAGGTAAGCTTCCTTTTAGCA
This sequence comes from Condylostoma magnum, assembly GCA_920105805.1. Classification (NCBI taxonomy): domain Eukaryota; phylum Ciliophora; class Heterotrichea; order Heterotrichida; family Condylostomatidae; genus Condylostoma; species Condylostoma magnum. The sequence goes on from CAKKTI010000176.1 coordinate 12,957, forward strand.
TATAAATAAGCACAAAGATGTATGATTCTAAATCATCCTTATAAGATTAGGGCATTCCTTTATGCGTGTTCAAAGAGGCAAAGATATAGTTGCCTATAATTCCTTAAATTTGGTTATCATTAATTCCAATATGATCAAATCCATTAATCTTTTTAGCCAATCCGAAATCTACTAAATACAACTAGCATTGTCTTTTTTTATCAAACAAAATTTATTAGGGCTTTAAATCTCTATGAATATATCCTTGCTTATGCAGCCTTTATAAGCATTTTATAAGCTAAATTCCAATATTAAGCACAGATCCTAACTGCAATGCTTTATATCTTTTCATTTTACGATAGAGTGTTGAACCTAAAAGCTGCATTGCTAATCAAATTTATTAATCTTTTATAAAACTTGCTATAAAATCAGGGAACCCGATTTGATTTCCTAATAGTTTTAACACTTAAATATCTTATCTTATTGTATTGCTACAAGACTACTCCACTTTTATGCATACATTGGAGTTAGTCTAAGTGTCCAATGCTGTGTAAACGGTGCCAAATGACCCTTTACCTATTACTTTTTACAATATAAACCTGTCTTAATCCTCCATGTTTTATTAAGTTGATATAGGTTAGATATTTTAAGTATTCATAAAATAAGCTTTTTCAATGATATTTGAAACTGCTATTTGTTTAAGGTCAGGTAATATATTTAATCTTTACAAAGAAATATGAATTTACTAACATTTAATGCATAAGGAAAAGTTTTGATTTTAGGAGGCTACTTAGTACTATTAGAATAGCCAGGATTAGTATTATAAGTTGATACATCAATGACAGCTGTTTTGCGTATATTCGAAGGGAATTTGATAAAAGTAAGATCCTTTTATATGTAAGAAGAATGAGTCTTTTAAAACGGAGTTAAAATCGAAGGAACTACTAATAACTTTATTGAAAATTCGGTGAAATCTGCATATATGTACGCTTAATGCTTTAATAAGCTTGAAGTTCTTAATAATATGAGTTTAGAAATTGACATTTAAAGTGATGAAGAATTTTATATAGATGGCAAAACTGGATTAGGTAGCTCGGCATGTGTTGTTTGTAGTATCACTAAGCTAATACTTAATGCTCTCAATGAATTTGACGATAAAGTTATATTTTGATTTGCTCTTTTATCTAATCATATGGCTTAGAATAAAATAGGAAGTGGATTTGATATTTCAGCCTGCTTATTCGGCTCTCAAATCTATATAAAACCCCAATTAAGCTATATACAAGAAGTAGTTGCATCAAGATAGCTAGAAATGAATTAGTTATAAGAAGAAATCAATACTAGGATATTCCCACCATAAGGAATATCTTTACCCCCAAATTGATAGCTAATTCTTTGTGCATAAGATGGAGGATCAGATACTCGCTTTCTAGTTAGCCAAGTCTTGAGTTGATACAAAGACAATAAAACTAATCCAATATGAGAAAGCATAAACTCAGCCAATTTAACTCTATTTGATAAAATATAGTAAAATGATACAGATTGTAAGTAATAAAGTTAAATTTTGCGTAACCTGTAATATGAACTGTCATAGTTAACTTAAACGGAGATAGTATCATGATCTCTTAATTAAACTTTAAAACAGATAGAAGATATAATAGAAGAAGTTATATTTGCAGGAGTGCCAGGTGCAGGTGGTTAAGATGCCTTTTTTGTACTTATAAATAGTCCTAGTCATGATTAAGCTGTCGAGATTTTGAAAAGTCTTTCTGATTTCAATGTATTAAATACCAGAATATTTCGAAATTAAAGTAATAGATAATTATCATTTTATACTTATTTAATAGGCATTACCAGTCTCTTAATTTCTCCACGTTTATATAATCAAATTGCATTCATACACTACTCAGTTTGTTAATATTTAAACCTGTATAGACTTTTTTAAGAGTGTTTTTTGTATCTTCAATATAATCTGTAAAGGATCCATTGAATTCAGTATTAAAAGTATTTACAATTGCCTAAATAGAGTATTAGTGTATTCTTATTTACTACTAAGACTATAATAGGATCAATTGCTTGAGTAAAGCTTAAGGAAAGTTTAAAGCTATCATTTCTATATTAAACTAATTTTGTTTGGTATGTAATATTAGAAGTTAAGGATATGAACATCAAAGTTATCGTTTCTTGATGTCAATTAAGAGCTATAAATATCACAAATTACAAGGTATAATTATACCCGTTTGAACAAAGGTATATTGGGTATGTAAGGTATAAAAATGTCCGTTTTCAAATATACCTTTATTATTCTAATAGCTTATACAAAATGTAAATTTAACTTTTATAGGGCTAAATGATCTGGTAAATCTTATTACCGTATGTGTTTCAAGCTATTGAAACAGTTTAAGGTTAATTCAGTATCAAATATAACCTAATGTATATACAATTATATATTTATCAATAATTACTTAATCTGAACTTACTAAGGAGTGTAATACTTCAGTTAAATAGCCTAATTGAATAGGAAAATATATTAAAAGCAGTAATAGTTAAATAATCATTTTAAAAGGCAATAATTATTACTGGATTCGTCTATGTTTCTTTACTTATTTTCTTGCTTTGAAAAGTTACTAGACATATAAAATAAGGAAATTATATTGATAAATAAGCTATCAAATTCATACAATGTCTTATAATTAATCAACACTCTCATATTTGAATGAAATTTGAGTAAACCAAAATGATTACCTATAAAACAGCCTTTATATATTTATTGAAGCAATTATAGTTTAAATCTATTAAATAACAACAAATGAAGTGATATTAGGGCATGCATTTTTACAATTTAAAGCATAATGTCTGAAAATATAAATGCTGGCATTATATATAATATTCGAATTAATAATATAGTTTATATTGTTCATACTCTCTATAGCTTATATTGTTAATACTCTCTATAGCTTATAAAGATTAAATCTTATATTAATTTAAATATTAATGATTTAATAATAATCGTTTTCTAAGATAACATATTTTGTACAGAATTGATTCAATATCAAATACCACTTTTTACATTTACCTTATTCAACTGTTCAAAAACTATTAGCACTTAATTATAATTGCTTTATACCCTGATTATATTCACATAGAATAAGTTTAATGATTGACAATTACAGTAATTAATCAAAATAATATTACTAATAGTTTAATTAATTTGTCTTATTGTATTGATTCAACCAAACAATGCATGTTAAACATAAATCTAATTAGCTATAAGTATTATTCTCCAATTAAATAAATTGCCTTATTTTATCACCTTGAGTTATTTGGAAGAATTCAAAAGGAAATATATTTTAAATTACTAATATAATAGAGTTGATATGCAATACTTGTGAAACTGTTACTTTTATCATTTATTAGGTATATTTTCATATTAAGTAGTTACAAATTATATTAGTCCAAACTATTCACTCCAATTTTTCTCTGTATTAAAATCTCACATAGTATTATTTTTCAATCAACTACTTTACTATTATAAATTGTGTTATCAATACCCTATTTTAAACAACATGATTGAATAGTTTCTAAGTCCTTTATTATTTTTAAATATCTATAACTAACTAATTCCACTTATACTGCTTGCGTTTAGAAAGAGCTAAGATTTTAGACGTTGAGTAATATAGTTCAATTGCTCTTTAATTTAAATGATATCCTGCTATAGTTGAGGTTATTTCTATTCTTTATCTTTGTTAACTCCATTCATTTATTAAAACAATTTCTTTCTTTTCTTCACAATACGTTTTACATATTATCTTATCTAAAAATCTGACATATCTTTAAGCTTTCCTCTTTCGTATTTTTCCTATATAATCAGAGCCTCTTCATATGCTTTTTAATCCTTTTTTAGCCTTTTCTCAGCAATTTCCTCCATTTAATTATAAATACTTCTAAAGTTCCCTTTGATATGCTCTAATAAGATCTTATCTAGTCCAAGAAGTTCAGTATTAATAAAAGATTTTGCTTAAAATCTTCTTTTTGTCATCTAAATAAACTCATAATCTCCAAAATAAGAGTTTTGTTATATTTATACATTAGCTTTTATACTTTTATCAAATACAATTAGCACTCTTCCTTGAACAATGAAATATAGCTCATCAGCATGCTCGTTTTACTAATAAATATATTCACCAGCTTAAATAAACTATCCTTTTAACAGTGGGACAATATCAGCAATAAAAACTTAATCTTTGTCTTAAAAGAACTGTATTCTAGTTGCAGCTCCTTGAAATAAAGCAATTGCGATCTCATATCTTAATGCTCTAGGCAATTCATGAAAAATCTCCTATCTATCCTTTATAGAATAACCTTATTTTTAGATAGAATACCTCAAAGCATGTCTTAATCTCTACTTTGTGTCTCCCTTTAGTCTCAAATCCTATGCTATTTAATCTAAAATAGACAATTTGTTTGCTAGTACTGTTTCTCTATATAAAAGTTACTTAGAATCTAAATTAGAAAGCATTGAGGAAAGACTTCCTACAGTAAAAGACATGAAAAACAGCCCGAAAATCATTCATAAGATAGAAATTAAAAGCTCTAATTATGTAAGTGGTGTAATATCCCCGTATCCTACTGAAGAAAGAGTGGTAATTGATCAATAAATAGAAAGCAGGTACAGATATCCTATGTCGTATTCTAAATGCCCGTTTTTAGTTACTCATGTGTCAGGATGGAAGTTCTCAAGTTTGGCTGCAAAGTACCAAAAACAAGCAGATAAGTGAATCCCAATAGTAACTGTAAAGAAAAATCCTATTAATCTCAATACGCTTTACTTTATGCTGAATAAATCCTAAAGCTTCTCAATTCATTCAGAGTTTTTGAACTATTTAATCATTTTAAAAACCCTGGAAATTCTAAATAACCTATATAGCCTAGGAAGTCTTACCAATCTTATAAGATTGTTGTAATTTCCAGATTAATCTTCCTAATCATCATCTGAAGCCAATGTTTCTATTAGATTTATAGGAATACAAGCAATCAAGTCAATAATTAGCCATGATTTCAAATAATTCAAGAAAATCCTTTTACGATCTGTAACAAAATTCCCATCGTTATCTAAATAAGCCGAGTTTAAGTTGATTATTATGTCAATGAAAAACAGAGTATCAATAAAGATATCTGTAAACCACCACCCATCAAAATCTTCAGTGTCTAGAAAAGCTAATTTAAAAGGCATTACAGTAGCAGTTTAAATCAGTAGTACTATTAAAACAGCATTTCATACAGACTTTTTCCTGCTGTTGGGATGGAAGATTCCAAAAGGAGTTGTTGTAATTTTACCCTCATCATCGTACTATGATGAAAAATACTGTTTTTTAGTCTTTCCATTTGGAGACTGTTCACTTGTGGGTGCTGTTAGATTCATGGTAGTAGATGTTCCGTATAATTAGATTTATATTCCTAGTTTTTAGAGGTAAAGTTTACTTATAATTTTTGTCTTAAGTCTTTTTCATACGTCTAGATACTTGCAGTCTTCAGTTGAAGCATTTCTTACTAATCATTTTTAGCGTTCTGGTATACTCATACAGGATAGATCCTTCTAGCTTTCATTTAGGTCCTGTATAATAGTTGGTAATGAACCTCTACTTCTAACTGTGCCATGACTTATAGGAGAGCATAGAGGCTATTAACTAGGATTTTCTTCGTATGTGGTTTCTATTTTGTAAGCTCTTCTTCTTAGAATCTTACTCAACAACTTATTAGAACTTACCATTTTATAGTAAATTGGTTGATGCTGCTTTATCAACAGCAGCTTATTATGCTTGTGTCAGGATAATATGGCTTTATATGATTTGATTAAATTTAGTTATAATGGAAACTTATATGATTGTAATAAAGGTCGGTATGAATTAAACATTATTTCTTTAAGATTTGGAATTAATTTGTGTGTATATTTAAAGTATTAATGAATTTTATATGTACATAAAGCACTCTCCCAAATTTATAATATTTTGATTATTAATATCTTCATAATCTATAGATTCCTTGATGTATTTATGAGCTTTTGCAATAATATTAAAATATTATTAGTTTCATTGTAAAAATATTACATGAATGCTTTATTAAGTTGTAATGATTATCTATACATTTTGAAAAAATGGTAATATTGACTTTTATACTATATTAGCAAAATATACGAATGCTTTTAATGTCATCTCTACTCTTATACTTTATAAATTACTATAATAAGACTATAGGTGAGAATAAATTTATATTTTAAAATCTTATAGCCGACAACTTGAAATACAAAAATGCTTCATTCTCTGAATTCGATCTTTTCTGCAATCTTTTAAATATTGGCTGTTGCTTATACTTCCTATTGGATATTTGTTTATCATTTACGGGTGTTTTTGCCCTAGATGAATACTCTATCTTTTCTGTTTCTTGGGTATTGAAAACAATATCCTCCTCAGAGTTAACAAATATTTTGTAATTATTTTACTCATAGGACAAAGTTCTACGTTCATTTAAAGGTGTGTTGCTTTTTGTTTAATCATGCGAATTTAATTCAGTTTATTTCTTATAGATTTCACTATAGAGTTTCTCTAATCTTTAATTCTCTAAATTCGTTACCTGAAGAGCTTGCTAGCATTAATCAATTATTTTAGTTAAGTTATTTTGCAATATTTGCAAGGAGGTGATTTAAAATTAAAGTTCCCCTATTTTATCCCTTATTGACTCTTATGTTTACACTTTTTTAGAAATTTTATCCTTACAGAAACTTGTTTATTACTGCTCGTTTATCTAAGAATTGATTTATTCTAGTCTATCTTCTTAGGCTTATATTTCCTCTCATAATAATTATTGTTATACTAGTAATTATTCTCGTTTTTAATAGGCTTCGAGTAAATCTGATTCTTTGGATTGCTGAAGGTCAAAAATTCGAGAATTCAGTACATCAAATGTTTTACTTTTACTATGATTAATTTTTAGTAACTACTTGGGGATTGGATCTTTATTTGGCTAATTCTTTTCAAACTCAAAATTTGATTACTTTGAGGTATTGCAAATATTCTGTTCCATATTTATGCTTTATTATCTGATTTAAACTTTATGTATATAGTATGTTATTATATACCATCAGATATATTTCAATTCACATATTTAACTAATTTTATTATTGTATCTTATTTATAATGTTATTATTGAATTTTATTTTCTACGATATACATGTATTAAGTATAATACTATCATATTTTACTCATTTTTACAATTACTTTATTTAAACAATCTCCTTGTATATATATTTCCCATCGATTACTTATTTTTAATTTGAAGTAAGACAATTACATAAAAGATTATTATTTAATTTGGTATAAATATGTTAACCCGATAATTTATAATTAAATAAGGGAAAAGTGTACTACTTAATTATTAAATATTAATAAGCTAATTAATTTCATAATAGATTGCAAGTTTTGGGTTATCGTTATAATTAATACTGAATTTTCGTAGGCTATTGATAATATTGTGCATTTCTTTAGTTCAGAAGCATCCTATTATTATCATTGAATATATTTAAAAGTCTTATTGTTTTATCTTAACCACTGAAAAGGACAAACTGATCTTAAACTATTATATAGAAACCATTAATATCCTACTATTTTGTTGTGTTTTTTTAATCTAATAATTTAATAAGTAATCAGCTCCTTCAGAAATAACTAGATTGCTTCAATACATACATCTAATTTATTCATGTATGCCTATTGCTGTATTGTTTTTCTTATTGTATAAATCCTAGAGTTTAATTTTTTATCTTCTCCTCCATATATTACCTTATTTCCTTCAATAATTATACAATGGGTGCGGGTAGTATTATTATTGGAATCCTTTTTAATCTACTTAATATAAATTCATCTCCTCCTGAACTTATGTAATCTTTTAGTATAAATGAATATGATTATTATGCTTTCCTACAGTATTATCCTTATTCTATAAATCTCAGATAGTGCTGGCGTTATAACCAATTATAAGTTATTTATCTTGTATTGCTACTCTTTAAGCACAATATTATCTAGATTTATATTACTTCCAATTAACCATAAGAAAGATTTAAACTATCAATTTTAGTCATATATTACCACAAATGTATTTTAATTTAAAGTAAGTATAGTTAAAATATTACACTTTTGTTCTTCTCTTTGGTAGGATAGATAATTCAAAATTTTAAAAGGCTTGTATTGTTTATTTATTATAGCAATATATGATACTACATTAGGATTTAATATCTAGCAGTTATCATTTACTTAAAATCTACCTTTTAATACATGATTTTATAGCATTTGAATAAAATCATCGATTACAAAATTTATGTGAGTTTAGTTTTTCTATAGTACAATTTTAAATCTTGCTTAATTCTATCTAATTATGTAGTTTTTATTATTACTTCAATCATCTAAGCTATCAACCTTGCCATTTATATAAAAATGTATTTCAAAGCTAAGGTTACATTATACAAATAAATCATTATAATAATACTTAATTCTAACTAGTTCTAGCTAATTTCCATGAATAAACCTCTAAAGCAGTTAAAGTATCTTTAAAACTCCCCTAAAATGCAATAACAGCTCTTTTTTGAGATTTTAAGTCCACTTCCATTTAAAACTCTCCTTTTCCTTTTTCTCCGATTACTTCTAGTTTCTATTTTGTACTTTGAATAAAAATACTACAAATACTTTCTCCATTATGTGATACTGCCATTAATTAAATATGCTCAGTGGGATCCAATTCTATTTTATAAGCTTAACCTCCACTTTAGCAATGGGTCATTCTTTTCCTCTGATTATCAATAAAGTAGGTTACATCTAACCCGTTAATATAATCTTCTTTAAATATATTTATTTAGTCAATATGCACAATTTAAGACTGCTTTATATGCTCTCTATCACTAAAATATATTCCATCCTCTTTAACGACTTAGCCAGAAGGAGGATATGCTTCTATCATAGCAGCTGCCTCTTTTAACGTATGCAGAGGTGGCTTAAACTCATTAATGTATACTACAGGCTAATTCCTGCTGTTAAAGATTCCACAACCCATTTACTTTTAAAAAAATATAGTCTAAAAGTACAATATGTAATAAAGCAACTAGGAATTTATTACTCAAATAAACAGTTTGTAAATGCATAGATATGTATGGTTTTTAATTGAAGGTTATATGTAGTAGTAATAGTTACGCAATATCTTATAGCAAATTTATCGTTTAATTCGCTTTGAATTGATTTTAAAGATTTATTAGTGCCAATAAAAAGCTTCCTGAAATAAGAGTGTATTATGAGTTATCTCTACAACAGATAAATTGAAGCATCTGATGTTGTATTCTTCTTTTTAGGCTTTATATTACTAGAAGTAAACCCTTTCTTTTACTTTATCTAGTTTTATTTATATAATAAATAGCCCCATTTATATAGAAAAGGAGTATTCTTAGATCGTAATTTTTAAACTAAGTTATAATATTTAACTATTCATTAACAGTGGTTTCGTATAAGTATAGATCTTAATTAACTGTTAGAATATATAGCAGATTAGCCTGATCAAAACTTAATATAAAACTTTTGAGGATTTAACAAAGCACTATTGCTTAAATCTAGTTCTCATATCTAATAATTGAATAGGAAAATAAATTTAGTAGTACATAATCTAGTTTCACAAATATATAGATAATCTAGGATAGGGCTTAAGTGATATAGTTCTTATTGTTATTTACAGATTTACTACTGGTTTTAAATACTTAGTTTTTTGTCTTTTAAGAAAAGTTTCAATATCTTAATAGGATTCTTGCATTTTTTAGCTGTTACAAGCAATCATTGTATTTCTTCACTAATTATCAAAGAAGCATAACTTTAATAAGTTAGCCTAACCTGTTGTAGGACTTTTATACTAAAGCAAGGCTAATTAGACAGAGTATTAATATCCCTGTCTTTAAGCCCTTACTCTCAAAACTTATATACTAAATTAATCTAGTTCATTCTATGGTAATGATTGCCATGAAATAGCAAAAAGCTCGGGTATTGTTTCTCTTGTATAAGGAAAGAGTAAATTCTAGGTGTTAATAATTTCCTATGAGGGCGAGTGTTTCTTTATTTAGATTGCTTATAACTTACTAGAATTTCTTAAAAATGGAAATATAGGATAGAGATGCGATTAAGTTAATTGATAGTATAATAGAGGAAAATAACCCTGAATAAATTGATATATTGAAATCGTATTGTGAGAGAATATATTGCAATATAGAGGATTTAAGGCCTTAATCAATAGATTACTTTGATTAAAAGTAGGCTGGTTATACTTAAAAGCATAACGAAGCTAGAAGAATTGCTAGAATTATGATGATTTATAAAGAGATCTAATCTGATATTGAAAATGATTAAAAGTAGCAGTCTAATAAAAGGGATTTTGATAAATTAATAAAAGTTCCTATAAATCAAGAGGAATTGCATAAGTATAAATTATAAAAGGTAAAGCAGAAAATTTTAATCTAGAAAAATGTGAAACTGAATCAATACAAGCTATAAAGTAATTATTAAAAGAGGTAAAGGCAACTGATGCAAAAAGTGCTAGGAAAATAGTAGAAAAAGAAAGCTTTGATTTAAACTTCATTTCATGATAAGTAATAACTAAGAAGAAAATTGGCTTTATAAAGAGTTTAAGATTAAGAAAGATAAATATATGACAGAGGAATTAATTATACACCATAACCAAGACTAAATTAGAGGGTTTAGTAGAAAAATGCATCAAAATATAGACTAAGTTAATAGAATTCTATTAACGATAAATCTATTGATGATCAGTTAATGCAGATTGAGAATAAGATGAATAGATCAACAGAATTAGCATATTAAGTACAGAAAGAAAAACTAGATAAACTTACAAGGAATAAAAAGATTATAACTGAAAAGTAAGTAGAAGATAAAGCTTTACAAAAAATAAAGTAAATGGCTCTGTAGTAATAAAAATCACAAAGATTAAGAGAAGAATAAATAGCAAAAAGTGTTGATAAGTTAAAAAAATAATAATGTATAAGATTTGATAGTGTGAAAAAGAGGAAAGAATTATAACAATAAGGAAGATTTTAGTAAATGTAAAAACTTGCTTAAAAGGAGCAAAAAGTTTAACAGATTTTGGCATAAAGAAAGCAAGAGCTACTTAGAAAGATTTAGTTTAAAAAGGAAAAGTAAAATTTAAGGATAAACGATCAACGTGAGAACTACTACAATCAGATTAAAAAGTCCTTTAGATTTAAAAACAAAATACTAAATAAAATTTAACTTGTGATTAACTCAAAAACTAATATTTACAAATTTTTACTTAAATTAGGTAAACTATGCATTCTTCTGTGTACACTTGGAAGCTTTTACTTTAGTTCCGAATTGCATCTATTTATAAGCTTCTCAATTTTTCTTCCCCTTTGTTATTTCTATGGCGAATCATTTCTGTCTAATGGCCTCATCTTTCTTGTTGTATAAATTTACGGAAATTTCATTAGGAAGGAGAATTAGCCTACTCCCATGCATTATTGCTTGAATTTATCAAAATCATAGTTATTCTACTCTAAGAATACTTCAGCGTTTTAATTCATTGCATTTCCAAGCTTAGGTATTCTGAATCTTTTGTTATTTTATAACATCATTGCCAATCTCTTAGCGATTATTACATTAAACTAGCACTCTTTATATACTTTTCTACTTGATTTATTTATTTTAGTATCTAAGCTCATTTTAGTTTTATAGTATTTAGGTTAATTATTATAACAAAGATGTTTAAAATTTTAGTACATTGGCCATCTAAGACATACTCCCTTACTAGTTTATTATTACCTGTAACAACTTATGTGATTAAATTTCCAAGTTATTTCAAAATTCATAAAAAATGGCAAATAAAAGGAGCACAAGAGCCTTAACATAATCTCCGCCTAGATTTCATAGAATTAAAGTAACAGCATTATCTGATGAAGAAGTAATAGATGATGATGAATTACCCAAAAATGACTTCCATAAGCGTAATATGGAGTACTTACAAAAAATCACAGCAAAAAAGGCAATGGAAATATAAAAAATAGAACAAGAGAAGAAAAGACTACAATAGACGAGAGAGAGACTAGCTAGGATAGTTATAAAACGAGCCAAAAAGGCCAAAAAGGAATCTGAGGAGGCGGCCAAATAAGCTACTATTGAATAAGAAAACAAAATTGAATAAAATGAAAAGATACAGGACATGGAGCAGAAGAAAACTAACCCAATGCGCAAGGTATTCAGATCCAGATATACGCAAATAATAAAGACAATGTAAGAAAACAACAAATAAAAACAATAAGAAGAAGAAAGAAAGCTGTAATTTCAAAAGAAAAAGCGGTAAAAAATGCTAGAAAATCTGGGGTATAGAGCAATTGAGAGTAAGCTTCATACACCAACATTCGCAAGTATTGTAAGTTCTAAATAAATAACAGAGGATGAAGTTATCAATATGAAAAAGGATAAGTTCCCTGATATAATCCCCATAAAGTAAAAACCTAACTCAATTAGCCTTGATAAACAAGACACAATTGAAAAGCTACGAGCAAAAGAGTCCCTATCCCAAAAGGCCCAGCAATATCTTTAGCAACTAGCTGAGAAAAAGCAAGAAGAAGCGAAAAAGCTAGAACAACAAAAGCTTTTGGAAGAGAAAAAAAGACTAGCTGCCCGTGAGGCAGCTTTAAAAATAGCTAAGAGTGTTCCAGAGCCTAAAAAGCCAGAACCCCAATCTGACCCAGAGCCTCCTAAAATACAACGTAAAGTGGATGAAGAGGCTATAAAGCGACTGTCTTCATGCCCCAAGAAAACAGAGCTGGTGATCACTGACCGGGCTAAATTTCTGAAACGGTATAAATTATCCCCGGATGATAAAATCTTTATAATAATTGGAGGCTACCCTGCTATCCGAAAAGCTCTAGAAGAGCGCGGGTGGTTTGAAAACCCAGACCCCAAAAGCCCCTGCTATGATTTAATTTGAACTTTGAAGAAAAAGGACATTGACTATAAGTCGTTGGAGCCTAATTAGATAGTTAACCATTTCAAAAAATCATGAATGATTACTACTAAGAAGGGATTATGCAATGTTCTCAAGAGCTTAGTATGGCATACCAATGTAGACCCAGACTCGTTCTACCCTAAAGGATTTGATTTGACTTAATGCGATGAAATGACTGAGTTTTTAACAGAGTTTAAAGTACTACATGCTGAGAGTATTTTAAAGAAAAGATTAGCTGGGATTTAGATAGATAAGAGGAAGTTTTAAATAGCATTGGCAGTTTGTTAAAGAAGACTTAGAGATCTAGATGACATAATTGACGACCCTAACTTTGATACTTGCTAGTTGATCTCTGATGAAGAGTGGTAGATTTTAGCAGATGGGCATTTATCATTAGAAGCGATTAAAAGAAAAGAACATGTAGAATGGCTTAAAACCAGCTTAAAGAAGCCTCCGACTAGAAGAAGGCGGAAGAGTAATAAAAATGTTGAATATGATGAAATAGAGGATGAGGAGAAGGAAGCTAGTGAGGTTCTAGGGTAATTGAAGGAAAAGTTTCCTCAGTTTGACCTATGTGGATGCAATAATATTTGGATTATAAAGCCAGCTGGGTTGTCTAGGGGTAGAGGGATTTCTATATACAACACTTTACGAGAAATAGACGAGCACATTTAACAGGAAGGGGAGTGGGTTGCTTAGAAATACATAGAAAACCCTTTGATAATTCACCGTAAAAAGTTTGATATAAGATAATGGGTCCTTGTCACAAACTGAAATCCTTTAACCATCTGATTCTACGAGAGATGCTACCTTAGATTTGGAGTCGAAGATTTCGATATGGAAAACTTCCATAATAAATATGCTCACCTTACCAATAATTCCATTGTAAAGTACAGTGAGAACTTTGAAACTACTGAAATCGATGGCAGTATGTGGCATTGTGAAGAATTTGCGGAGTATTTAAGAGAGTAGCATGGGTATGATGTATGGAGAGATTAAATTAAACCTAATATAAAGGAAATTGTTATTAATTCACTTGAATCTGCAAAGGAGGTAGCGGAAAATACACCAAACGCATCAGAACTGTATGGATATGATTTTATGCTAGATGACAACCTGACTCCATGGCTCATAGAAATCAATAGCAGTCCTGCAATGGATTATTCCACTACTGTAACAAAAGTACTAGTAAAACAGGTGCTAGCAGATTGTATTAAAGTATTAGTAGATTTTAAGTTATCAAGGAAAAAGTCACAAGTGGATACTGGAAATTTCACTTGTATTCATAAATCAAAATTCGCAAATGAAAGGCCGATGCATAGCGTAGGACTCAATTTAATGTGTGAGGGAAAGGCGTATAAGTGATTTTTAGTTTAGTAATTGTTATAATGGAAGATAGCTTGAACTAGGCTTTAGGGTATAGTGAGGTTTATACAAGGGATGAGCTGTTGTTTAGATGCAGAGATACAATTGAAGAACTCAATCAAGAAATTGAAAGCTCGAAGAAACAATGTGCTTAGTTTTAGTATAAAAATAAAAGATTAAGACAAGAGCTTCTAGGATTTCAGGAGCTTTTAAGTTAATCGAATATAAAAGAAAAGTCGTATCAGATGGAATATGATGACTACAGAAAAAAAAGCTTAGAGTTAGAGAAAAAACTGAGAGTTTAGTAGCATTTGTATGAGAAACTAGAACTAGACCATGATAGAGTAAATGCTTTACTAGAGTCGTAAAACTAAAAACTGGTTGACTGGGAATAATATGCCATTAGCTTGGAGAACGATATTAGCTTTAAGTAAAGAGACATTGCGGAGTGAAATGCAAGCTTTAAAGCTGTTGAAAGTAAAATCATAGAACTTGAAGAATAAAATGCAAATTTAAAGGAAGAATTAGTCACTTATGTAAACAAGTGTAAAGAATTGCTTGAGTAATGCTAGGAATTAGCAGATTTGTGGAAACAGTTAAAAGAGGAGAATGTTGAGTTGTAAAATAAAGTAAAAAAGTATGAAATGGCCTTTGAGGAGAAGTTTAGGGAGTTTGAGTAGGATAAAGCAAAAATGGCATAGTAGATGAGTGAGTAGGTGCAGTAGAAAGGCTAAGAGATTTAATAGGTATATGAGAAATAAATCTAATAAGTAGAGGGGGAAATCTAGAAATACGAAGAAGTGCTAAAAAACTAGAAATAAGCTAATTGAGATTTGAAGTAAGATAATGACTACTTAAAGAAACAATTAGACGAAACCTTAGCAAAGAATCACAGTTTGAATAATGATAAAATGCTGTTGGATCAATAATTAAAACAAGTATAAAATGGAATTGAAGACCAAATTGAAATCATCAAAAGTTCTTTCTAGGATAAACTAGACTCAAAGAATAGGAAATACGAGCAAGTTTAATTAAATCTGAATGAAAATAAAAAGATTATAGAAAGTATGATAGTAAACGAAACAAAGCTAGCAAACCACTGTGAAGAATATGCAGTTTAATTATATGCATAGTAGTAAAAGTGTGATATTTTACAGTAGCATAGCTCTGAGTATGAAATGTAAATAAAAGAATTGAATTAGATTATTGATAAATTAAACTACTAGATTGAATCCCATGAATCTTATTGCTAGAATTAGTTCAAAAGTTTATCAGAAGAACATAGATAGGAAATTATTCACATAAAAGAATAAAGTTATATTGAACAGTAGAGAATTAAATAATAGATTTATTAGTAATAAGAAAAGGAAAAATAGTCATAAGATTAGGATTACTTAGAAATTGATAAAAACTTAAAAGACATGATGAGATAGATAAAAGAAAAGGATGATTATATTAAAGATCTGAATAAAGATAGATAAACTCTGTAAAAGATGATAAGTGAACTTGATAACTAATTACAGTAGGTATCTGAATAGCTTGAAAAGGAAATTAATTTAAATAGAAACTACTATAAACAGACGTTGTTAAAGGAAAAGGAAACCAGAGAGACTTTAGAATATGAGATCTAAAGTATAAGGAATAATTTAACCAATCTATAATAGAAGCATTTAGGAGATAGCTAGGATTATTAGAATTAATTAGAATAACTTGCTAATAAAAATAGATAGCTTAAATCACAGTTATAAAATAATAGAAATGAAAGATAATCTAATCAAGGATATGATCTAGATAGTATATTAAGAATAAGTAAAGCAATAGAAGCAGAATATCCGTAAGAATCAGATTAATTGTTAAAACTTAGTTCAAGTTTACGTTAGGTCAATAATAATTATTTTCGAATGGATAATTTGTTTCAAGTTTTTAAATATTGAAATTGTGAACTAACTTTGTATATCTCATATAGAGGCAAAAATTGGGTTACAAACAATTTATATTAATTGCAAACTTTCAATCTAAACTAAGTTTTCATATCTTTACAGTGTTATATTACAATTTTATGCATATCATGCTTATTGAATCAATTGTATAGTTTTGTTTATCATATATAATATAAAATTAATTGATTATATCTAACAATCCTCGTTTTAAATAAATTTTAGATATGCATATTTAAATCATTCAAGAAAGTAATCAACTGCCTAAGGAGTAGTCAAATAAAACTATAATATCACTAAATGCTCTAATAATACATTATAATGATAAAAATCGACATCTAACTAATTAAAATCATGATTTCTTTAATGTTGTTTAAGTTAAAGTTGAAATAAAAAAACCAATTATAAAGCTAAATATGTCTTGATCATAAAAAATATGGCTGACAAAGAATAACAAGCTGTTAAATCTAGTGATTCTATTGTTAACTTAGGAGATAGCACTCAAGAAGAGGAAAAGAAAACTGAGCAATAGAGCCAAGATACTAAAGAAGAAAGTAAATAGACATAATAGAAGCCAGAAGATAAAAAGAAGGTGGAAGAGGAAAAGAAGAAAAAGGACTCAGAAGATAAAAAGAAGGTGGAAGAGTAAAAGAAGAAAAAGGACTCAGAAGATAAAAAGAAGGCAGAAGAGGAAAAGAAGAAAAAAGATACAGAAGATAAAAAGAAGGTGGAAGAGGAAAAGAAGAAAAAAGATACAGAAGATAAAAAGAAGGTGGAACCGGAAGATAAGAAAAAGGCAGAAGAGGCTAAGAAAGTAGAACCAGAGGAAAAGAAAAAGGTTGAAGAGGCTAAGAAAGTAGAACCAGAGGAAAAGAAAAAGGTTGAAGAGGCTAAGAAAGAACCAGAGGAAAAGAAAAAGGTTGAAGAGGCTAAGAAAGAACCAGAGGAAAAGAAAAAGGTAGAAGAGGCTAAGAAAGTAGAACCAGAAGATAAAAAGAAGGTGGAACCGGAAGATAAGAAAAAGGTAGAAGAGGCTAAGAAAGTAGAACCAGAGGAAAAGAAAAAGGTAGAAGAGGCTAAGAAAGTAGAACCAGAGGAAAAGAAAAAGGTTGAAGAGGCTAAGAAAGAACCGGAAGATAAGAAAAAG
This sequence comes from Condylostoma magnum, assembly GCA_920105805.1. Taxonomy (NCBI): domain Eukaryota; phylum Ciliophora; class Heterotrichea; order Heterotrichida; family Condylostomatidae; genus Condylostoma; species Condylostoma magnum. The sequence goes on from CAKKTI010000176.1 coordinate 30,447, forward strand.
GTAGAAGAGGCTAAGAAAGTAGAACCAGAGGAAAAGAAAAAGGTTGAAGAGGCTAAGAAAGTAGAACCAGAGGAAAATAAAAAGGTAGAAGAAGATAAAAAGAAAAAAGATGCAGAAGATAAAAAGAAAAAGGATGCAGAAGACAAGAAGAAAAAGGATGCAGAAGACAAGAAGAAGGTAGAAGAAGATAAAAAGAAAAATGTAATCTAAAAGCCAGAAGAAGCTGCTCTTAAATCTGCTCCAAAACAATAACTGAATTAAAGCTCGAATATACAATCAAGTCCTGAAAAGAAGGAAATAGACAAAGAGTAAAAACAAATCCCAAGATCAAAAGACGATTCAAATAAAAACGATGTAAAATCAGTAGAAGAAGTCGAATAAGCTATTCCTTTACAATCATCTAACCAAAAATAACCATTACTCACTCAGTCCTCTCCTACTTAGAATAACACTGAAGATAAGAAGAATTAAGAGGATGAATCTACCACACCCTTCTATAAAAGTCCGGTTTTCTATATAGCACTTCTTGCTTCTGCTGGAGTTTTAGCGGGAATTTGGTATAGGAAGAGATTTAGTTAGTTTTAATCACTCTGCAATTAAGCATATTAAAATTTAGTAGTAAAAATGAACTAATTAAACTGGGAAGGCTTAATTTCAACCGCCTGCTGTCTCTGGGCCACATGAATAGGCCTAGTCTAAGTTTTAACTCACCTATGGTATAATACTTAGCCTAAGGTATAAATTTTAGTATGTAAAGTAATTCTCACAGTGCCTGTAATTTATACATAGATCTACGCCATAAGTACAATGTTTACTTTACTCTACCCTCAATTCAGCCTACTTTTTACAGCTATTCGAGATTGTTACGAAGCTTATATAATTTACATCTTTGCTAAGCTTATTATAGAATGTCACGGAGGTGAGTTAAACCTTCTATGTGATTTTTGGGAACAAAAGAAATTTAGCCAACCCTGAATGTTTAAGTTCTTCCCTGATATTGCACTCCATGAGAACACATTAAGCAAGATTAAACTAGGAACACTTTAGTTTGTATTTCTTAGACCTCTAACGAGTGTTGTTGCTATTTTTATGCAATAATACGGCTATTATAATGAAGGAAGCATGAGTCTGCATGATAGTTACTTGTACATTGCTATAGTTGACAATGTAGCGATAACAGTGGCTTTATATGCATTACTAGTGCTGTTTTTTGTATGTAAGTAATCCCCAGTTGCTCATAAGTTTCTGTGTATAAAGTTTTTAGTTTTCTGCACTTATTGGCAATCTGGGATTCTGCTGTTATCTGAGTAGTATGGACTGATAAGAAGTGCTGAGGACTTAGGAGTTGGACTAATGAGTGTAGAAATTGCCTTTGCTTCTATTATGTTTTGGAAAGCTTTCCCTTATCATGAGTTCTCTACTGGGAAGGGAAGAACACATATTGTTGCAGGAATGGGGAAGGTTCTAAGTGTCAAAGAGTTAATGCAAGAGGCTCGTATGGCGTTTAAGAGTTATGAGCTTGATTATTCTGTGCATAATGATGTTTGGGAAGATACAATTTAAATAATAAAATTTAAACGTTATCATGGATTTGTATAGCAATTTTAGATGCTTGTTGTTGGGTGTAAAACTAGTTTGTATTATTTTTATATAGAATCATGTTTAATCATTAATAGAAATTTACACTAGAGAATGTTCAAAGTATTAAGCTGAACAATTTGTTTAATATAAAACACAGAGTAAATTTAACTTATTATTAAACCTAGAATTATAGAAGAAGCATAGAAAGGTTGATTAAAAATTATATAAAAATGGGCTGTGCTGGATCAACCACAATGGAATAAATCAAGCTAAGAGAACAAATAGAAGTATCAACTAAGGAAAAGAATGATTTACAGCAAGAGCTTAAAGAAGCTTAGCAAAAGATAGAGGACAATGCTAAATAAGACTCAAGCCCTGAATCTGAGCAGGAGCTAAAGGATTAAATCTAGAAAGAAATTCAAGAAAAAGAACATCTTAAAGCTTAATATGAAAAGGAGAAATAGAAACAAGATGACACTATAAAGTAATTGCAATCTGAGGTTAGTTAATTAAAGGAATCAAATCTGAAATTATAGAATGATCTTAAAAGTAGTATAGGGGAATGTGGTTAACTTAAAGAACAGATTTAAAATCTAATAAAGCAGTAGAGCGATTAATAAGAAAATACCTAAAATAATTTCCTATAAGAAATAAATCAACTGAAATTCTCAATTATATCAAAGGACTCGCAAATAATTGAGCTAAATACCCAGATAGATTAAAAAGATTAAGCACTAAGCCAATTGCAATCGGACATGGAAAAAATAAAAGAGGAACATAAACATTACATAATAAAAATAGAAAACTAGTACAAGTAGCAAATTGAGTAGCTTTCATCAGACTCATATGAAGAATCAGAAATTATTGAGACAATGCGAAAAAAAGTGATATCTAAGGAAAACAAACTAGACATGAAATAGCTTTTGGCCTAGTTTTAAAATTTACTCTTATAGATTGAATCAACTATACAATAAGTTTAGAATTGTGAATAAAAGGAATATTATAAGGAATTTTAGGAAAAATTAGCACAATCTATAGAATCTAAATTCAACCTCACTTCATAAATTGAACTAATTTCTTAAATAACACAATTTTGCTAAAGATAATTAGAATTTACATAGCAATCAGCGTAATAAGGTTAACACTCATTGCAACAAGTTTTTACAACAAACAAGGAGAATTTAGAAAAGCAGTAAAATATAATATAAGAATTTGATGGAAGTATACAATAAGATTTATTCGAAGAAAAACACAACTTAACTGATTTAGCTAATCTTATATACAAGCAGAATTATATGATTAAAAGGATCAACAGCTTAGACTATCAAATCGAGCAAGATTCAAATGCTAAAGTACATCCTTTGCGTCAGGTAGAAACTATGATTATTGATTCTTTAAGGAGTAGTTAGTCTATTTTAAAAGAAATACAGTCTAACTATAGTAAGAGCAATGAAGAAGTATAATATGAGATACCAGAGCCAAAAAGTACCATGGAAGAAGTAATCAATTCTATTTTGATTATGCTATAATAAACTAAGCAAATGAATGAGTAAAGCTTGCAGATTTTAAATGAATCTGAAATACAAGAAACTATTCAAAATATTTTCACAGATATAGAAAAATATAAAAGCCTATTTTAATCCAGTTTTAACAGTTTTATGAATTCTATCATGAAGCATTATGGGTAAAAGCAAAAGGAAGGAGTATAATAACTATTAACTAATCTTGTAAAAGACTCAATAATAATAAACACAGGTACTGTTAACTAAAAGCTTTAATTGATACAGCAGAAAATTTAACAAGCATTTGAAAAACAAGAGGAATTTAAAAGCATAAACAACATCATACGCTAAAAGAACAAGAAAATTATTAAAACTTTTGATATGTTAGACCAGGATTTTACAGATAAACTAAGAGGATTCTTATAATGGTGTTACAAATAGCAATAGATATCAAAATACAGAAAGAATCTTTCAAATTTGAAAACTGAACTCAATGATTTGGAAGATGGGCTTACAATAGATTATCACAAAAGTTTAAAAAGATTCTAATAAAGAATAGTTATAATGGAGAAATTAGTAAATATAAGATAAGAATACTGAAATGATATAAATGAAGAGCTAAAAACTTATAAAGAACAAGAAAATTTATTACAAAGTGAAATCAGCTAACTAAAGCATAAATTGACTTAAGAAGATTAAAATAATAAATATAACATTGAATAAGTGTAGAAATAGAAATAAAATGCATAAAATATGATTAGGAAATTAGAAACTGAGATTGCTTAGCAAAATTCGACAATTACTACTTAAAATTAGGAAATTCAGGAGTAAAAGGAAACTATTGAGCAGTTTGAAGTATAAGTAATAGGTTTATAGAATGAAAATGATGAATACAGGACTTAAGTGAATAATTACTTACTCTAAAACAGGAGATCCAGCTTAAAAATGGAGGAATACAAGAATGAGTTAGGTTTATATCTATAAATATAAGAAAAACTAAAAGCAACTGAGCAGGAAAAAGAAAAATACCAAAATGAAACAAAGCAAGAGATTCTTTAGCTTCAATAAACCATAAATAACTACAAAAATCAATTAGAAGAGTAAGAATTCCAGCTTTAATTAGTAAAACGTGAAAAAGAGGCAATAGACTAAGAAAATGAGAGCTAAAA
>CAKKTI010000177.1:0-40026 GCA_920105805.1 Condylostoma magnum
GCTCTCAACCACCTACATTAAATAGGAATTTGCCATAGAGATTTAAAGCCGGAAAACTTTATGTTTAATACCAAAGACTAAGACGCGGAATTGAAAATGATTGACTTTGGATTATCTACTAGGTTTGGCAAGAGCAAAGGGGATTTACCTACAATGCGATCAATGGTAGGAACTCCATACTATGTAGCACCAGAGGTGCTGAAAGGAAAGTACTCGTATAAATGCGATATGTGGAGTGTTGGAGTTATCATGTATATTCTGTTAAGTGGTACTTTTCCTTTCCCAGGATAATCCTAGAACATGGTATATTAAAATGTAATGCGAGGAAAGTTTAGAATGTAAGGTGAAAGATGAAAGAATGTAAGTGAAACTGCTAAAAGTTTGATTGTGAAAATGCTGGAAAAAAATGTAAGTAAGCGATACTCTGCAATTGAATCCCTTATGCATCCTTGGTTTAAGAACAATTACGAGTAAAACTTAAAGGTAGATCCTAATATACTTTAAACACTCAAAGATTATAAGTTAAAAAGCAGATTCTAAACAGAAGCTATGGCAGTAGTAGTTAAGTATCTTAGCTATGATGACTTAAAAGAGTTAAAATAAGCATTTTAGTAGTTTGATATAACAAAATCCGGGTTTTTATCAATAGAGGAATTAACCTAAGCTATAAATCAAGGGGGACATGAATATGCAAAGGAGTAAATAGATGAGATTATAAGAAATACTGATGTTAGAGGAGATGGAAGGATTAATTATAGTGAATTTATAGCTGCTACTTTATCATCCAAGGCTAAACTAACTGAATAACAGGTATGGCTGGCGTTTAATAGATTTGATATAGATAATTCAGGCTAAATCACACCTGAAAACTTGAAAGAAGCGATGATAAGAGCAGGTAAACAAATAACAAATTAATAAGTTCAAGACATGATTAGTGAAGTTGACTTAAAGAAAGATGGAAAGATAAGTTTTGAAGAGTTTAAAGTGATGATGTTAGGAAATAATTAGTTGTTTTATATACTAAAACTAGCTTATAATAGCTCGAAAAAGCAATTTTATAAGGCAAATATAATACTTATAAACAGTATTTTACTAATTTAGTAGCGAATGTTTCCTTTGCTTGTGCTTTATAAGCATATACTTATTATAGATCTCTTTTCCACAAATGTCGCAAGGGGTTCTAGTCGCTTGATTATGCACTTGCTTAACATGAAATTTTACAGCATGATTATTTCTGAATTTCTTATGGCAAATCGTGCATTCAGACTTCTTATCTTCCTAACTGTGAACTTTTCCAATGTGCTAATTTAGTCCTTTCTTCCCTTTAAACAGCTGTCCACAGTGCTAACATACAACATCAGGTAGTTTAGACTTACTTTACTAAGATGCATAGCTCTGCTAGTTTTATCGGTACATGAGGGAAAGTTGGATGATATAATTTTACATTCGAGCATAGTTCTGCATAACTTGGTATGGGACTCCTCTCTATATGGGTATTGGGGTAGGAGTTACTATAGACGGCTTTATAGCTTGACTTACTAGTGTTTCTGCGTTCATTTTTATTATTAATGGCTATGTGGGCAAATTTTCAATTTGAGCCACAATATTTAAAAGAGTAGTTCTGGGCATATTTAAAAAAATCATAAGAATTTTTAAGAGTTAATTGCAACTAAAGTGTGCATGTGTCCTAAAGCTACCTTTGCTACAGAGTTTTCTTGCTTTAAGTAATCTGATATATCCTTCATTCCTTCATAAAACTCTCCTCCCAGGTATCTAAAATCTTAACCTCCGAATACTAAAATTTCTCCTGATTCTAGTGTAATGCTACTTCTATTGAGATTTGCTTATATATCCACAGCTTTTAATGAGTTTTCTAATGGCACTGGGGAGCAAAACTCTTCATAAATTCCTCCTTAGAATCCGTCTAACTATCCATATATTTTAGAACCCCAAACATACACTGTTCCACTTTCCCCCAATGCTAGGTTATGCCTACTTCCAGAACTAATTTTGACTACTGCTTCAGGAAAAGGAATAATAGTTGGATGCTCAACATACGGAATTTTAGTTATTTACCCACATTACCCTGAGTCATTTTTTCCAGTAGCGAATACTTCTCCTCTGAAATTCAGAAAAAGGGAGTGGTGCATTCCAGCCGATACTTAAACAATATCCTATATATTCATAAGCAGTGGGGTAGATATATGACCAGTCAGTGATATTTTATCAGAAGGAGCTGTTCCATATGCAAAATTAGTGGCTCTTCCTGCAGCTAGTACTAATCCTGCATTTGTAAGAAAAAGTGAGTGCTAAAATCCAGCTGAAATTTACTTTATTGTATAACTCTCCAGTAGTTTAATTGGGGTTGGATCAATCTTTGAAATAGAGTCACCTTATACACATTAACCTCTATGATTAGTTCCCCATCCATAAGCAAGTCCTTATGCATCTAAGGCCAACATAAAGCATCCTCCTATACTTATTTACTTTACTTCACAATTGAACCCTTACTCTAAAACAGGTTCTTGTACTCCTTCCTTCATTGAAATTCAAGGCAGGAAGGAATATCTTTAAATAAACTTCACGATTTTAGGCTTGTGCTGTAATTATCATAAAATTTACATTTAGCTTCTTACATCTAAAGGTCATCCTCATGTTAAAACTTCACCTGAACTCAAAAGACAAGCAGATTATCCTCAACTTGCTTAGATGTCATCGATTGAAACGTTCTAAAGTTTACTTATTTCTGTGAATTCTAAGGAGTCTTAGTACAGGTTATTCAAGCCTAATTGCCCAAAGAAGTTTAATCCTCTTGCAAAAACTTTGTGGGTTTTTTATAACATTTTAATTTATGTACAATTACTAGATGATAGGTATTGTAAAAAGTGGTGAAGATGGAAAAGTACACTTTTTTTAAGTTGTGGGTCTCATTGATTTATGATATCAATTGCTTGTAGTATTTAATCGTCTTAATCTGTTTGACATTCTTTTGTTTAATTTTTAGGCTGAAAAATATCTACTCTAATCATCTCTTTTGTTGATTTTAAATTCAATTTTTGTTTTAATTTATAAGGATAAAACTTCCGGCGCAAGTCCCTATCATTTTTAGCTTTTTGTTGTGAAATCATATCCTCTGATAAATTTGAATCAGTTGATTTATTTATGAATGCATCTTAGGCAGTTTCACTCTATATAGGCCTATCTTCTAAACTCTTGTATCGCACTTTCTAAGTCTAAACTTTTTCTGGTAACTTAAAATTAGTCTCGTATCAAGATTTTAATCTTTTATGCTATCTAAATTAAAACTACATTTTTATATTAACGTTTACTCATGATACTAAAATGCTAATTAATTTAATTAATCTAGTTTTAGCTCTTCAATTGGGCCATTTACTCCAATATTTTGCGATTTAGTCTTTATATTGCTTATTTATACTTTAATCTGCTCACCTTTTAGAAAATTTATTCCAATTGGCATCTTATCCAGTTTAAGCTTTGAAAATCGTTAATAATAGTAAAATCAATATGATGTATTATCTAAAGATATTCTTATGCCGTTCTTTAATTTAAAATTTTAGTCAGAACTAACTTTGCAATTTCAATTCCAGAACTAAAGATTTCTTATAACCTTATTAATAAATTTCTATTTTTCCATTTCTTGTAATTTAGTAAATTTATTCTATTGTTTGTTATGCAATTTTATAAGGCTGCGTATGCTATTACATAATTTTAGTATTTTTAAGCTGTATATGACGCTAAGAAGTGTATAATTAGCTTTTAGTTTTAATAATTTTAAGAGAAATATGCTTAGTACAGCTTTTTCAGAATAAGTTCATTTATACTATGCCAATTATCATCATTGCAATTATATAAAAATTTACAAATCAATTTTGTTAGATCAAGTTACCCTTCAATACTAACTTCCAGTAACGATTCAATTGCAAACTCCAGAAAACTTTATTGATTATGTTCAAATCGTTTCATATCAACATTATAAAGCAATAAAATATCAAATGTGTAGAATATTAAGTAATATCAACCAATGCTAAAGGGAGTCATTAGATTGTTTTGTGTATATAACTCCAAAAATAAATAACCATAATCCTTTTTATGCAATCCTAATTATCCAAGTAAGTGCATACAATAATTTTAACATTTTATATTTCTATCTTTGTATCCTTACATAAAAATTAAATAAATTTAGTCTAAAACTCTATCATCCAAGGGTTCAGGAGCTTATTTTAGCATAGATGTTACCAATTATATTTAAACATATAGTAAATGTTAAAAATGGCTATAATTTAAGGAAGTTCTTTCATCATGATATCAAACATTATTGATACTACTAAAAAATAATTCAGTTTAATAATATTCTACTTTTACATTATTTGAGGGTACTTATGTGTTCTTAATCATAATAAATTCTTAATCTGTTAGTTTATAGAATAATTCTTATAATGGAGCTAAATTTATGAAACTAATTTCTAGAATTTAAAGACAGAATTAAGTGTAAGATTCTAACTCAAAGTGATTTATTTCTCTAATATGATCAAAAATTATCATGAATACATCTATTTAATCATTATGAAGAAAGTTAAGTCAGTATTGATTATCTTTATAGCTATATTTATAGTCTGATAAATCACAACTATTTTAATCTATAATAAATTATACTAGACTTTTATAGATTTATTCAAATTTCTATTAAGTATGCTCTAAATTACTATCATAGCATCTGATTACTTTTAAAAATTATGCAAGGATGAAAGAAATATCTTACGATTATACATCAAGCATTTTTTACAGAAATTGATTTATATTCAAATTTTAGATATCAAAGGAAAGCTCATAATCTAAATATTTAGCTACCTTATAGCTTAAACTTATATACACTAATAAGCTTTTACTTTCTATATGCTCAAATAACTTTGTCAAAGAGTATTTTTGAATAATATCAATTGTTTCGTTTTTAGGTATGACCTTTTAGATGATAAATTCTATAAAATCTGAAAGATCTCTGCCATTATCACTATTCTAGCAATTTTATATAATTCTCATTAGAAAATCTTTGCATACTTATCCTTATTTTATTATATTTTGTTTTAAGTAAACTATTTTATCTTTGTCATATTAATGGTTTTGATATTCACTAAATGTTTCTACTAATTTATGATCAAATATTTATTGTTCCTTTACATTTTCAATAAGATTTAATCGCAGCAAAAAGGCCCTAAATAATTTACCACTTTTTCAATTTTTATAGATGAATAATTCCTCTATATGCTCAATTGGAATCTATGATATAATCTTTTCTGATGCCTTTGAAGCTAAATGCTTTTACTTAAAAATACTCACACAATATTGCCACTATTATTATAATAACAATATTTAAAGAACCTCTATCTAAAATTTAGTCTGATAGTATTAGCTATTCTAGATTCAATAATTACAATACTTTCGTAAATCACTGTTAAATTCAAAAACTTGCTCTTTAAAGCCATAATTTAGTATAGTTAAGGCTGCAAAGGCCCTAGTATCATTGTTATCTTAGGTATATTAAATAAGGAGCATAGCTAAGTTTTATATTTTGTCTTTTAAAAGTGAATAATCTATCTAATTGCACTGATATAGACATTTGAGCAAATCTATTAAAGCTTATATATACTACTTAGAAATTTCTAACTAAGGGGATTTTTCCATAACCTAAATAATAATCTATTCGCATATGGTTTAAAAGCTTTTAGGATTATTCTCAAATTATTTCTGGAATATATACTAAGTTCCTTTTGATATTATGCTTGTATTGTAAACTTACTTAACCGCCTCAAATATTGTCTCTTATTAAATCATTTTATAAATAAAAACTAGAAAACATTGCACAATTGTAGAAATTATAAAACCAATTATTTAATTAACCCTTACTAAATATAATTCATATGCTACTCCTAGAAGCCTTCATCCTCAAATGAAAAGTCTGAGAAATTTTCTGAATATTTCCTTGGCGTCTGATTTTCAACACAAGATGGATTATTATCTTATGCCCTCTCTGTCAAACAACTCGCTTGTTAAATAGGCTCCAGCACAGATTCCATTTCTTTATTATAAACGCTCTATCAGTTAATATCCTTAAAGAACTAATGTTATTTAATTTAATCAATCTTTAATCTATTCTCCTTATTCTTCTCAAGTAGTCCTTATACAAGAGATTTTAAAGATGCAGAGAAAAAAGGAGGATAGCTAATTTAATTATATAATATTTTTTCGTACATTCTGTTATGATTTTTATCGTAGAAAGGTGGCATACCTGAAGCTAGCTCAAATATAAGTATTCCTAAAGCCCACCAATCTACAGCCCAGCCATAATTCTTACCTAGAATAATCTCTGGGGCTAGGTACTATGGGGTTCCACAAAAAGTTGCTGCTCCAGTTTATCTAGTACTATGTTCCTTTGATAACCCGAAATCAATCAACTTAATATGCCCTTAGCTATCCAGTAAAACATTTTCCGTCTTTAAATCTCTATATATAATATTGTAATCGTGCAATGCTTCTAAGGCGAGCACAAGCTCAGCAGCTACAAATTTCACTAAAGTTTCAGTGAATCTTTTTCTTCTTTTTAAGTGTTGATGAAGTTCCCCTCCATCAAAATAGTCGAAAACCAAGTACAGTCGTTCTGTGGTTTAAAAGGCGTAGCGTAAGCTAATAAGGAACGGATGGTTCACTCTTTCGAGGATTCTACGCTCCGTTTTAGTATGGCGAACTTAGGTTTCTGTACCTAGCTTTGATTTATTTAAAACTTTCATTGCATAGATTTTGTTATTTCTTGTAAATCTGACTTTGTAAACCTTTCCGTAGTGGCCTGATCCTATAAGACCTTGAAGCTCGAAATCACGAATCTGAGCTGATTTTCTGTTCATTAGAGTTGTTGTCAAGTTAGATGATATAAACTATTTGTCTTGCTTATTTTTCGATGGCTTTGATCCCATTTTAAGTTTATAATTATAAGTTTTAAAACTAGTATGGTAAAAGGAACTTAAAGAATTCATATGTATTGGCGTTATTTGCAATATTTCTATTAAAGTAAAATTTTGGTGGAAAAGAAGTTTGATAAATTTTCTAGTTTTTTGGTAGAAATTTGGATTTTATTTGTTTATTAGTATGCAGATTCATGAAATTTGTCTACTTTGATAGTTTTATAACATATTGTTATGCTATTTAGCTTTTGTCTTTACGTTCTATATAATACAAGATAATTTTCAAGGTATCTTAAAATTTTAGTATTAAAATATGATTGAAGTAAGTTTGCATATCTAGTATAGAAGAATTCCTGATAAAATGTCTAAAACTGTATTAATTAATTCTCTTTTCAAAATCTTTTATGTAAAGATATTTTATTCCCACCAATAATTTCTCAAATTTTTAAAAGTTGATATTACACTGATAATTATGAGTTTATGCTTAGATAATATTAACAAAGAACTATAGTATTATTTATAGCTTAATGAACTAGTCAGATTCAATAGCAAATATTAATTATATGATTGCTAAAATATATATTCAAAATCGTAGTAAGGATAAACACGAGAGAAATTAACATCATTTAAAGGATATTACTCAAGTATGACCAAAAGGCATATAAACTAACTAATACTGGTTAAACACGCTATGAAAGCAAGGTAGAATTCCTCTATTCTATCTTCTTCCCCCTTTTCTCTTCTTAATTGGCTTAAATGTACCAATGATTTATTAAATCCGTCTCAGGATTCTGCTATGTAAAAGTCCTGAAATTTATAGTCCTTTATACGTTCCAACAAATTTTTGAGTAATTAACATGAGCTATTCACTGATATCTTCGAAAAATTACTTTATAAGAAAGAAATAATGGAATAATTTAGCATTAGGATAATGTGAATCCCTTTATTTTATCCATATAATATTTTTTTAGGATTTTGCTCCTACAAAAATTGGTATTTGATTGAGAAAAGCTGAATAGACCTTTTAAAATTCTCTATCTTCTTTTAGATTGTTTATTTTATCATTTTAAGTTAATTTTTAAATTTAGCTTATTTCTAGTACATCATCTACTCTATAATTATAATTAACTAAATTTGAGTAGGTTTAAATATTGAATTAAAGCTATTAGTGTTTTCTATTGATATCTTTTATTGTAATATCTGAATTTTAACTAGTATCTTATTTCCATATTTCCATTTAATTTTTAGAATTCGGATAATTTTGCTTAATAAAGCTATTAAATTATGAAATATCACCCGCTACAAATTCTTTTGATAGAAGAGCTAATACAAACATATCATTTTCAAGCGACTCTTGCTCTCTTTTTCACAGAAATCTATCCATTAGCAAAGCCCAGTAGCAGATTTCAAGTTCATTCATACGTAGGCTAGTAGCCACCCATTGTAAGCTTAAAAGGACTCTTTAGCATCTATGAGGATACTTTATAGCTTTGCTACAAGAAATACTTCTTACAAATATCTATGCCATAGGAGAAAGCTAAAATCCATCGAATTCTGCTTCATCTGTTTCAGCTACAAGCAATTGGCTATTAAATATCATTTTTTATTATATAGTAGTGATGATTGAAATATAATCGTTTAAGAATCGAATTACTAATTATTATAATCTAATCTAAAAACTTTCTTTATATCATTCATATCAATCTTAAAAGTCTCACAATCATAAGCAGATCTGATTATTTCTTTTTTATTTTAACTTATCTCTAAAATTCTCTCTTCAATTGTGTTTTAACATATTAATCTTATTGCTTAAACTTAGTTTTTTTATCCAATTCTATGAACTCTTTCAATAGCTTACTACTCTACAGCCGGATTTCACCATGGCTCAACTAAAATGATTCCACTTCCGTTGGTTAAATTAAGGCCCTATCCTCCCGTTTTCAGCGAAATTAGAATGATTTAAGCTTCACCTTCGCTGAACTTTATTATTGCTCCTTCTCTTTCTGAAGGACGTGACCTACCATCAAATCTTGAAAAAGATATATTATGTAGTTCTAGAGCAATCTCTAATAGATCTAAGGTCAATAGTCATTATGCTATGATCACTCATTATTTACCACTGTCTTATACAATACTTAAAATTTTATCAATTTTAGAACTGCTTATTCAGTTTTCTTTTAAATTATCCAGCTTTAAAGAGAATCTAGGCAAGTCGAAGATCTTTGACTTTGATAAAGACTTTCTACAGATCGGGCATTTAGCTTATAGGGCTCTACGGGAGCAATTATAGCAAAATATATGTCCACATATAGTTATTTAGAGATAATCTAAACTTTCTAAGCATAATATACACTCCTGAAAAGTTGTCCCTATTATTTGTTATTTGAGTTGATCACAGTACTAATCGCTAATCTGTAATTACTCAAAAAATTATTCAATATTTGTGTCTCTAGATTTAGATAGACTTTGTTCAACTAAGGCCTAATGATCACAAAATTGCCTAAGTTTTGTTATATGCTAAAAGATTTAGACAAGTTTTTCATCATTTCTGATTGATTAGACAATACTTTCTCGGCTTTGGCTATAAAGCTTCTAGTATATTTGATTTTCTTCATTCGTAAGCTCTATATAGATAGTTTATTCTATAAGAGGAGGGAGTTCTATAAGCAACTGGCCTTCAAGATTAATGGATTTTTTTGTTCTTCGAAGCATCAATGGCTTTAAAATTCTGTGAATATTTTGAATACCTTCAATATCATGAGATTCTAATTTTTAGGTAATTAACTAATCCCAGACCCTTTTTTCACTTCAAGGCTGTACTCTCAGAAATTTCATATAGGAGTATAGATCCTGTATAGAATTTTAAATGGGTGTTCCTGTTAAAATCCACCTGGAGCCAGCTTAAAGTTCACAGACTGCTTTAGATAGCTTGATTTAACTATTTCTTATTTCATGGCCTTCATCTAAAATTATTCTATTTCATTAAATTTCAAATAGCTATCTTCTTTTTTTATAATCTGACAAAATTGTATCATAATTTGTAACAATAATATCTTTAGTAACATTCAAAATCTTTTTCTGATAATATTGATATACACTCTTAGTCCCATAGTATTAAACTTAACTTACTCAATACTTCATTAGAGACAGAGGGACTATTATTAGATTTTTACCCCATAATTTCGCTCTTTTAGCTCTTTTCTTCTCAGCTATTTAGAAATCTTACGCATGTAATAAGGCAATCATTGTAATTGTCTTTCCCATACCCATTTCGTCAGCTAAAATTCCTCCTCTTGCTTATGAGCTATCTTTAGGAGTCTTTTTGCATATTTCTCCAGTACCTGAATGAATATAAAGTACTTAATTGTCTGGTAGTGTGAATCCTATCCAATAGTTATCTACTTCTAAATTCTTTAGGGACCTATAATCTTAAGTTTCTCTTTCAATCATCCAAGTTAAAGCCTGCTTTTAATAGGGAAATAGAATAATTTTTAAGTTCGAAGGCTGCAAAGATTCCTGAATTAACTTATCAGATTCATTTTCGAGATTTAGCTCTGTTTAATTGTTTTCTTGAGAGTGAATTTAATCAATATCTAGTAATTTAAAAAGCTAGCAAAGTTGGATTCCCTAGCGATTTTCTTGAATTTTTGTAGGATCTTACAATTCAAATGATATTTAAATTGGAATAGGGGACATAGCCTAGACATTGGTTATATTTTAGGCTATTTAGCCCTTTAGTTGTATTAATCCAGAGCTTAGAAGAGGATGAAGCATGCTGCTTAGAGATTAATCTAATCTTCCTATTGTAAAGCTTCCTTCTTTAAGTTAAAAGCGAATAGTAGTATCTAGCCTCGATACTTGTTTCCTATTTTTAGTAATTGTTGTTGGCCTACTAAATTAAAAGGCTAATTTGTTACCTTGAAATAAATTTGATACTTAGCTATAAGCTGTACCTTCTACAAAAACTTCGCCTATAACTAAAGGCCACTTTTTAGGCCTTTAACGCTTTAAAAATAAGTTATCTTGATCCAAATACTTTTCAATAAAATTTTGCGCCATTTTAAGATCTATTAAAATTTTAATACATTAAATGAACCTTTAAAAATGCAAGAGCTACGATCAATTTGAAAGAAAAACTTATGTTAAATAATTAAGCTACTTGATTTTAAATTTTAGCTCAGAATATTAATGTTCCTTAGCTAAATTATCTTTAGATTGCTATATACTAAGTATATTTATATCAGAACATTTATAAAAAGTCAAAATCTTCTTGTTAGATGTTACTTGATTGATCAATTAAGCTTATTAATACTTCACTCATCATCTAAACTATTTGAGTAGAATGAATAAAAAAATATAATGAGGTTTTAAAATGAGCTATATAACAAAGTAACGAAAAGAATAATATAACTCTTACAATTCCTCAATTAACTATATTTTTGAGTTTCCTACTTAAAATAATTATTTTTTATAGGGGGTTAATATTAATAGTCTTATGATGTCTAAATTATATAAATACCTATAAAATGGAAGCTCTTAAGTCTGTAATTCGTAATTTTTGCTGTGATGACCATAGATTATTATAATCTGAAATTAATAGCAATGATAAAACTATAATTGATTCGTAAAACCAAACATTTGAGTCTGCAAAGAAAAAATGTACGAAAAAATTTGATAAAAGTAGAAGAAGAAACAAGCGTACTGTATCAATTCAACAATAAAGATTTTAAAAGGTTTAAATCCTTTGCAAAGAACCAACAAAAAGGGGGCTGTTTTCTATCGAGGAATGTAATGAGTCGATTAATAGTACACCAAGTATTTAGTAATGAAATTTTGAAAAAAACAAAGAGGTACTAAAACTTAATTTAATATATTATTATTGGCATTAAACTATTATTATGTGCTTTACTAGTCTTATAAGCGTTATTAGACAAATTAATCAATATTAAAGCAAAAAATATTACTAATTATTTTTCACTGTCTTTGTTAAAATGAATACATCTCAATATATTCGTTATTCTTTTTATATTACTTATTTTGTTTTAAATTTTGAGTCCAATTATCGAACGCGTTATGTTGGACGATCGTAAATGATATGAATTGGTTAAAAATATATTTAAAATGTTAGAAATGCATCAAGAAGTAGTTTATTTGATTTTATTAATTTGCCGTAATATTTCTAGCTATTTAGTTCTGCTAAAATTAAAGTTAAAGAATAATCACTTCCTTCATTACTAAAAGTTTGTGCTATTCATATAAAAGAATCATATAAAAAATAGCTATATGTTTTTGGAATAATGAAAGGTCAACTCATAATAAGTATTATAACTGAGGAGTAGTACATTTATGTTAATAAGCTTTATTGGGGTCATTTTATATGTAAAATTGTGCATAAGCTAAAAAATAATTTAAACATGAAGTTTATAGTTTAATCAAGTAAGAAAACTCATAAAAGAATTTTTTAAGCTTAAGAAATTAATATTAAGCAGTCAGAATAACTATCGAAAGCTTAATTATATATTGAGGGGATAAATTAGGTAATAATTGCAATTAAATTAGTGGAATTAGATTCTATTATAAAGACTTTAATTGAACGCATAAAAATGCTGAAATTAGTAATAAATCGCTTTACCCTATTTTAATAACTTGAGAAATTGATGTAAATATATAATTTATAATTTATTAGCAAAAGGGGCATATTTTCACAAATTGAAAGCCATTATGACTTAAATGTTGTTGAAATAGCATACATCTTATAAATGAATAATACCAAGACTAATTGAATAATTTTTCTGTATTTCTTAAAATTGGGTTAATATTTAAAGTATATTCCAATACAAGTGTTATATGCTTTTAAACGATCTTTGCTATTTTTAAATTGGGCATTTACAATTGGAACTAATTATGATTTTTCTACTTGATCCTTTCACTTGCATTGATCGGATTCCTACAATTAAAGCAATTATTAAAAGTATGGCTATGTCCTTATTGCATTATTATAATGTTCTTCCTATTCATAAAAGTAAAAATATCATCAAATATCATTCATTAAATTTGACACATCTTTACTATGCATATTTCTATCTCTCTGATTACTTTTCAGCCTCCTCTGGCACATTATAAGATTTTCCAATATCTCTTATATCAAACTGATAAGATCTTCCAATTAAATTATCATAATCATCCAAAAACTCATCTATAACTTTTTTCTATACAATAAGCTAATTTACCCTTGTTATTTTATTAAGAAAATACATCAAAAGCTCATCAAATCACTTTTATGTATCGCACTAAAACAGGAAGCTAAGTATTATTAGTTAACTATAAGAAGCATTAAGGCTTTACATCAAATCAGCATTCTTAATTTCAAACTAAACCCTAAAATTGCATACAATAAAGCGAACATAATACATAAAAGCCCAAATCATATAAAATTAGCTTATTACCCCTTTCCATTAATAAAAATGAATCCAATCCCCCCTAACGCTCAATTTCACAATATAAGACCTCGCACTAGAAAAGAAAGAGAAGGAATGCGTGACCGTGAAGGCATTGAAAAAGTAAGACTTAAAGAGAGAACTGGCGGGTATCATCATTATGAAGAATTCAAAGGAGTAACCTAACCAGAGACTCAAAGTACTTTATTTATTTCTGAGGCAGATAGATTTAATAAAGACTTTGCAGCTGAAGATAAAATTCGCAGGGAGCAGGAGTATCTACGTAATTAATAAAGATTAAATCAGAGGAGAGAGTAAGTAATTAATAGAGATATCGGCAGATGGTAAACTATGGAAAATGAAGAATAGAGGGAATAAGATAGAATTAATCTAAGAAAAGTTAGAGTCGAGGATGTCGCCAAGAGCAATATTAGTGCTGCTTATAATCCTATCACTTTAGAATACGACACTTCATAGAAGGGAGAGTAGTTGAAGAGAGCGGATTAAGTTGTTTAGTAACGAGCGGAGTAAAGAATGCAGAATCTTGATACTAAAATGAACTCAGAGTACAATATTCTTACAGGGGAGGTTAGAAAAAGGGATGATATGAGGCAGAGGTATTATTAGTTAGGAGTTTAAATAGTTCAAAGAATAATTAGTATTTTGGTAAAATTAATGATAATTGGGGGGCAAATAAGATAATTTATCTTATTTACAAAATTCTTGATGCTATAATTACTAAATTACTGTATTCTACTTATGAATGTAAGTACAAAACATGCTTAGACTTACATAAAGGGTATATTTTTTTATGTTTACAATATAGTTATAATAAAATGTCAAGCATTGATATCTCGATAGATGTTTAACAGCCTCTTATCAATGAACTACAGGCGATTGCCGTATCAGTAATTCTTATTCAGAATGATTCATCAGACAACTAAATCTTTATGTCCTTTTCTAAGATAAAAAGTATTATGCACCACTATGATCATCTATTTGTAAATTAAATTCAGTAGTAATTTCCCAGCCAAAACGATGAATTATACTAAATGATTCTAAAGCTCCACTAAATCTTCATGGATCTTCAGCTTCCTAACACCATTAATCGTCTTAATAATCTACAAGAAGCTCATGGCCTTTTCCATATTCTGAAAAATACCCAAGAATCATCAGATTCCTTTACTCCTCAAACATTCACAAGAGTTTAACTTCTCTCCGGGTAGAGTAACAGTAATGATGGATTTATAACCCTAGATTATGATCTATTAAAATTAGCAATGCAAGCTAGAGGAGAGTTTAATCTCTACATCAATGCAATTATATAAGAATTTTTGCAAAATATAGGTATATAAACCAACGAAATTGGTAATGCAGCCTAACTAAGAAACACAGGCTTCAATATTTTCAGAAATTTATAAGATTTATAGATGACTTAAGAAAAATACGATAATTACCTACAGAATTTTGTATTTGGAGATGAAAAAGAGATAAGTGCTTCTTTGAACTCGTTAAAATCCGATTTATGGCACTTTACACTATCAGATGATAAATAAAGTCTGCATCTAGTTGAAAAACTATTAGTAGGATTATTAGGCCATAAAAGTAATCAAATAAGAGATCAAGCAATCAAGCATCTCAATTCTTTTTACGATGATACAGACTGGTAGCTCCTATAGCCATTTGTTCCTAAGGTAAGAACAGTTGGGAAAGAATTTTCTATAACAGAAAGGGTTGAAATGAGTAATACTGAGTATATTTATCTGTAATTACATGCTCCTGGCTTTTTAGAACCAAGCAGGAACTATTTAGTCTCATATCACAATGTAGAAGTTTCTCCTACTCAAAAAGGATTTTTGCTTCAAGTGAATCTCGGAACATTTCCTAGATGTGGATTTTACGACTGGAGATTTGTAACTGTACAATTTGGAGAGATTTAACCAGTGATGGCCAATTTTAGTTCCTCTAGAGTTAATCCTGAATAAGAAATTAGCAAATTTTAAACCTTCCCAGTGTAAGGTAGATTTATAGTCCATCCAGCAGACTGTAATAATCTTTAAATTCATGAAATTTATTTAGATTTCCAAAATGCCATCTAAGAAAGTAAAATTGACAAATCCGTAGATAGAGGTACTTTTACTTCTATTATACCTACTCTTTAGGATAAGCTAAGTCGAGGAATTAACTGCATTTATCTAATGGGGATTTTAGAAAGATACAAGAAGCTCAATGGAGAAGGATCTGCTTTATCAGTAGTTGATAGAAGCGAGCCATATAGCAAGTTTGGAGGTAGGCAAGAATTTCATGAATTAATGAACCATGCTAATGGTTTAGGTATGAAAATAATTATAGACAGTATTTCTAGAGTAAGCAGTCGCCACTATTCTCGCAAGTACAAAGACAATAAAATATATATCAAAGACTCAAATGGATTACCAGTTACATGTTATGGGACAGATGGAAGATCCCTAAAATACGATGACTCCTTAATGCTTAATTACAGAAAAGTTGAAACATGGAATCTGTTAGTGGAAGAAATTCTATAATTAGCAAGAAATTTCAATATAAATGGAATTCATTTAGATAATGCACACGCTTGGCCTTAAATCTTAGAGTTAGACGTAGATGAAATGTATAGAAAAGATTTAGACGGATAATATCACTATACTAAAGAGGAAATTTTTGATGGGTTTATTGTAAAGAAGAATGAAAGATTTGGATTCTGGGGAAGCGATTTGTAAAAGCTTTACCCAAACCCTATCTTTGTTAAAATTTGTAAAGAATTATGGAGAGAATTTCCGTAGTTTTTGATAGTTGCTGACGTATGGCATGGAACCTATTTGAATGGAAGAGATTATGTAGTAACTCGCTCTGGACCAATACCTAGACTTTACGATATCCCAATTAATCTTGCAGCAGTATTTGGAAAATATTTGCATAAAAGTGGAGATATCGATGAAAAAGAGCGAAAAGAAGTATCAATTTTCAGTCGTTTATATGAAGACCGATAAAAATATATGCCATAAGATGCAATTCTAATAAATAGCTCTACAGGTCACTCACTTCCTTATCCAGCTTTAATGTATGCTCGAGGTGCATGGGCAGCTGTTGATCTATTATTCTTCTTACCTGAAATTCCCATGACTTTTATAGGTGAAGGATATGGATATGCATACAAAACTAATATTTTAAATTCAGCAGAGTATAATGCCACTACAAAAGAAAAATAATTACCAAGCTTACACAAAACTTAAATGAGTAGAGTTCCAAGAGTGGGATCAACTGCTTCTTTAGCCATTATCCCTGAAGTAAAAGAACTCATAGAGCGAGAGCGTAAATTTGCAAAGGATATTGGCCCTGAGTACGGATTTGATTTAACTAAAATTAGAATGCATTATAATCATAGAAGAGAATTGAGAAGATAGAAGGAGGTTTTGAGATCAGGAAAGCTTGTTCCTTTAGTCTTCAGGCATGATCATGGTTGGCATAAACGTGCTATTGCTTTTGCAAGGTATATGAAGGATGAAATTGCTATAATTATTATTAACTTTAATGAAAATCCTATCACTGGATATGTAGATCTTACATAACTAGAAAAATCTATGGAGGATGAGTAGACTATGATTTACAGTATTGGAAATTGGATGGATCCAGAAAGTGATTAGTTCTTTTTTAAAGATGAGTTGATTGCTGAGCAACATGAAGTATCATTATTGCCTTTTAGATCGGAAATTCTAGGAATCTATCCCAGTGATATACCAACCGAAAGAGCATTGAGAAATGCTATTGAAAGATTAAGGGAAAAACTTGCGAATCAAAAGCCTATTGATGCATCCTACGGGGTTTTATAGATGCTGAAAGTTTTGTAAAAGGATAACCCTGTTGAAAATATTGGAAAATTAGCCAATACTTTTGGACTTACCTTTAAATATTTCCTTGAGCCTTTCTCCTTCTAGCCTGTTTAATTCGTAAAGCAAATAACAAAGCTAAATGATATTTATGCTGGACGTCTTTTAGGATACTGTGATTATATTTCCTAACTCTCTGGTGCATCTCATCCAAAATAATTTGCTACAACTTTAATACAATCCAACACTCTAGGGCCCATAATATTCAGCACACCTGAATTAGGACGGTGGTCTACTGCTGGAGGTTTAGGTGTAATGGTTGATGAATTATCACAAGGTCTCTAACTCTTAGGAGAAGAAGTATGAGTTATTTCACCTTACTACCATTGTAATAAGAAAGGTGAAGAAAATTATCTAGAAAATGATCCAGCTAATGTATAATGGCTAACAAACCTAGAAATCAATATAGCTGATCGTAGTTATACTATTGGAGCTCATAGAGGATTTGAGAATGGAATTCATTATATTTTCCTGCATAATCATGACCTCTTTCCTAAAGTATATATTGATATGACTCCTTCTCAAACAATGATTTAATTAGTAGCCTGGGCTAAAAGCACTTTAGAAGTATTATGTTATTTATAAAAAATACCTGCCATTATGGTAACTAATGACTGGTTTACTGGACTTATAGCTGCATATGCTAAACTTGGAACTTTCGGAGATGTTTTTAATGGAACAATTTTTGTGCATATTGTTCATAATTTAGACCCATCATACGAAGGAAGATTATTTCCTACTAAAAATGAAGGAAGTTTTGAACATATTCATCAACTACCTGCAGATTTGTTCGTTAATCCTTATTGGTAAAGAACAGTAGTAAACCCTTCAAGATGTGCTATATAAACTAGTGATTAATGGGCTACTGTTTCACCATCTTATAGAAATGAGCTCCTTAGTTAATCTCCCTTAAAGGAAATTTTAAAGGCAAAGAAATGTCCTTTTGCTTACCCTAATGGAATTCCTATTGAGCAAAGATTAGCTAAGCTAAAAGATAAAGGAACTCATACTGATGCAAAAAGAGAGTTATAATCTAAATATTTTAATATGGATAATATTGATGATAGCGTTCCCCTATTTGCATTTGTTGGAAGAATTACGGAATAAAAAGGAGTACATCTGATATTAGATGTGGCTGAACAATTAATTCCTGATACAAATGAATAAATTCAATTTTTAGTAGGAGGACCATTTAATCCTTCTGATAAATATAGTGTTATTTGCGCAAATAGAATGAGAGAGTTAAGGTAAAGGTATCCTAAGTGCTTCTTTGCTGACCCTGATAATTTCTTTTATGATGGACCCTTAACTAATCTTGGGGCAGATTTTGGACTTATGCCTTCTATGTTTGAGCCTGGTGGAATTGTTTAGCATGAGTTTTTTGTAGCAAGTACCCCTGTAATAGCATTTTAAACCGGAGGTTTAAGGGATACTGTAGTTGAGTATAATCCTAAGACTTAAGAAGGCTGTGGATTCGTATTTAAAATTTATGACTTAAATGATTTCAAAAGCTCAGTGTAAAGAGCTATAAATGTATTTAAAGATAAGGCTTAATATAGTAAGCTTCGAGAATAAGCATTTAAAGGAACAGTAGACGGTAGTAAAGTTTCTCGAGCATGAAATTAAGAGTTTTATCGTCTGGCTAATAAGATATACTATGAAACTGAGGAAAGAAAACGATATAATTAACTACTTAAAGGATGTGGTTGGAATTTATCTCATTATAGTGAAGTTTTGCCTAAAAACAGAGCAAAAAGACCTTCAATGGTTCGTTCTCCTTCTGGTAACTTAATAGGAGAGGCTGTTTTAACTAACAGATTAGCCCAACCTTAAGTTTTAAAACGTCATATTTAATTTAGGTACTAAACAGGTTTTAAGGTTGACCACGTACAATTAGTTGGAACTTTTGATAATTGGCAAATAAGGCATCCACTTACTTATGATTATTAATCAAATAGCTGGCATATAACTTTATAGCTTAAACCAGGCAGATATCTTTATAAATTTGTAGTAGATGGATAACATTGGGTCTACTCACAAGATCATCCAAGTGAGTCTGATTCATCAGGTAATACAAATAACGTAATAGAGGTTAATTAGTTAGTAAGATTTAGTTAAATATGTGATTACTCGAGATAAAATAATTATAAGACTTTTATTGAAGTATAAAGTATATATCATTTACCTCTATATTGACTGACACTGAGTTAAGACTAAAATTTTTAATTTTCTAACCCGATTTAAAATAGATTAAAAGAATTATTATTTTGTTAAATTTATACTTATTTAAACATTAAATAAATTGGGTAAAAGTGTGCTTCAAATTTATCAATATAATTTTACGGAAATTTTTGACTGAATTGTACCCTTGAATGCTTTTTACGGTTAGGATCTTAACAAAAAATTTTAATTCTATCATGATATAAGGTCTAACTGCATATTTAATAAAAGAGTATAAAGCTAGATTGCCTAATATTAATTATAATATGTGATCATATAATTGAAAATTAATACTAAAGAAACTTTAAATAGTAGAAAATTTAGGATGATGAAAAGATTTATTAGAATTTGTTGCTTAACTAATATATTAATGATGGTTTGAAATATGTAAATTAATGTAGATGACTTATTACTACTAATTTTATGAATAAAAGATTGATAGATATTATAAGTAGCAATTATAAATAATCATCCTTCTTACATTTTTGTACAGATTTAAAAAGTGCACATATACAGGAGCAAAAAAAAAAAAAACAAATGTTAGTTTTAACATTATCAGGATTTAAATACTAATGAATTCATACTATTCTAAAAAATCCATGATTAACTCTATTTTAATACATTTTATCGTTATATCTTTTAATACAATAAACAACTTATATATTACTCTTTAGATTTAATAACTATTGCAAATGCTTCTTAATATATTACAAAGGCAATTCACCGCTAAAATTTAGTAGATAAATTGTATTAAACTTCTAATAATTTTTCAAATAATATACTTCTATAATTAGATAATATCATAAATATTTTTCATTCGTAAGTTATATTTAAAGGATTACAATAAGTAATATTTATAATAGCACCAAATAATACACTAATAATTAGTCATTAAAAAACTTCTTCCTCTTGATTGGCTTATAATTCCTTTAATATGGTGTACTAATAATCTATTTCCAAATACAAACACCAATAGGAAAACTTCCTAGTATTATGGGCTTCTTTCAATTTATACTACAAAGATAACTATTTAGTCTTAACCACAAACCTATTATATGGACATACAAATAAGTTTATTCTATATTATAAATATCTATTGCAAAATAATAAAATTTACTTATAAAGGATGTTGATAGTCTGCAAAATAAATATATTATTTTGTAGCATGGTGAAAAAAGTTTTTTCTATCAAATACAAATATTATGGAGGCTAAATTTTAATATTATTAAAGGAAAAATAAACTTAGATGAGCTAATAGAATACTTCATTTATACTATATAACTTTCAAAAATATGTAATCGTACTCATATTTACTTAAGAATATAAACTTACGTAATCAAATAATCAATTACAGTAAACAAATAATACAAAATTCACTATAAATCCCAAAATCCAAATAATTAGCATAATAAAATGGACGAGCAAGACAGAGAAAGATTGTACGATTTAGTTTATAATTTGCTTATTCCTGATAAGAGAGAGGAGGCCTTAGTAGAGCTAAGCAGAAAACGTGACTAATTTACCGAACTAGCTCCGATTCTTTGATACAGTCAAGGTACAATGGCAGTTCTACTTTAAGAAATAATAGAAATCTATCCTCTGCTATCTCCCCCTAATCTCAGTGTAGTATCTTCTAATCGAGCTTGCAACGTTCTAGCTCTTCTATAATGCATAGCTTCGCATGCAGACACTAGACCTCTCTTCCTAAAAGCACATATTCCACTTTATCTTTACCCATTTCTCAACCTATTAAACAACTCAAGACCCTATGAATACTTAAAATTAACCTCTTTAGGTGTAATAGGAGCTCTAGTAAAGCCTAATGATCCTGATGTTATTCACTTCTTACTTCCTACTGAGATTATAGTTTTATGCTTTCGTATAATGGAAAGAGGTAGTGAGCTTTCTAGGACTGTAGCTACTTTCATCATACAAAAAATTCTTTGTGATGAGAATGGGCTAAATTTTATGTGTTAGACTTTCGATAGACTACAGTTAATTTGTAATGTTCTAAATACAATGGTTGAAGCGCTTAAGGATTAACCAGGTTCAGGTCTTTTAAAACATATAGTTAAATGTTATTTAAGACTTTCAGAGCATAGTAAGGGAAGAGAGTTACTAAGAAAATTTTTACCAAGCGGGTTCAAAGATGTAAATAGCCCTTTGTTAGCTGATGATAGTATGAGGAGATGGTGCACTAATTTGCTGTATAATCTGGGCTATTCTGTTAGTTAGAAAAATGGAAAATCTTGTATGAAAACTTTTTAATTATTGGTATTAAGGCTATGTATTAAAAGAGTTTTAAGGCTGCTTCAAAATGAGTGAAGAAAAATTAATTCGCTCAAGGTTCATAAACGGAGTTTTAATAAATTCAGTCATGCATTTAGGGATTTTGTCTGTCTGTTGGCATTGAGGAGTAGGAAAAAATACGATAAATGAAGTTAAATTTATACCTAAAACCATCAGAATGCTAACCACCTTAATACTCATCCCACTAAGCGCATATTACAGATATTAAGATTTAATATATTCCAAGGATATACAAGAACTTGCAGAGAAATACAGGATAAACTTAGAAAATTCTTAATAAAAATGGGCAAAATTCCTTTAGGATTTCTTCCACATCCAAGCTCTATAACTGGTTTATTCGCTTATACAGCTGCTGCGCTGATTTTACTAGTTCTTTTGAGCTGGTGCATCTCAATACCTGCAGAAAATCTAGAAAATATAAGACAAAAAAGGATAATACACGACAATTACTCAGATAAAAAGTCAAAATGAGTTAACTAAAAATAACTTCTTATATCGATTGGACATTCCACATACTTTTTGACTTGTTCATCACATGATTGACCAATCCAACTTCTTTTACTTTCTTCAATACATTCTAAAGATATATCAAAAGAATCTTTACAATGTGGGGGTATATCTCTCGTCTTTTAGAAACAATCCATTAAGCTTTATGCTAAATCCTTACAGCTTCCTGGGTCTACAACCTTCCCTATAGGTGCAGCTCTACATAAGTTGAATTGCTTTCTTACTTCTGCACAAACACTGTTTGCTTTAATACTGTGAAGCAAAAATTAGTCAGAATAGTCCATTTACCTAAGATTCTAATTCTTTTATGTGCGATTCTATTGTATCTGCTAATTCTTCATTGTTGAGATTTGCACCTAGGATGTTTATAAATTAGTTGTTTTTATCAAAAAGATACATATAAGTAGTATGGTCGAGCATGTAGTCTCCTTCCTCGTCTTGCTGGATTTTGCGACTGTAAAGCCTGAAAGTGCGCTTGAAATCGTCCATATTCTCATTCTTCACTATAAGTCCTGCAATCTAAGGGTGAAACAAGTCACAATATTATTTTACCTTGTCACCTGTATCTCTATCAGGATCTAATGAGACAAACAGGAATTTAATGTTTGTAATTCCTCGATCTTTTAATAAATTGATTGCTGAGCCTAATTTCTATAGTGATGCTGGACATATGTCTGGGCATCTTGTAAAGCCAAAATAATAAACTACATATTGACCATTAAAGTCATCTTATGTTACTTTATTATCATTTATATCAAATGCATACCATGGACCTCCTATATTAGCAGATCCGACTATTTTTACCGTTGGTTTTTTGTCTTTTTGTACTGGATTCTTAATTAGATACTAGAAATAAATGCCTAATCCAGCTATTAAGGCAGCGGATAAATAAAAAACTGGAGGTACTATTTTGTTATAATTTTCGTCCTCCTTTGGATCTTCATTATCCTATTCTGGCTCAGGAGGTTGTGCACTATAAGCTCTATATATGGTTCTGCTAAATCTGGCTCCTAACCTAGTCAGCATTTTTATAAATTTACACTACTAATATTATTGAAAAAAGGGGTTTTTGCTATTTCTTGGCGTCTGTGGTATCTTCTTAGGTGAAATGTGGTCATCTTCTACAATACAGCTGTCGCTTGCATATTCATCTATTTCAAGCCCAGAGTGCTTGCATCCAAATTCAAATTGCTTTTAGTTTACTTCTTCTCCCTTTTATATACTATTTATTACTTTAGGACTTTACTCGGCTGAGCTGTTTTCTTCTGCTACCTTTGGCATAATAGGCTATTCTTTTATTTTACCCTACAAAAATTTACTGAGCAAGGTCTATTTTACAACTAATTTTTAATCTTCTTCTTATTGTTATTGATTTATATATTGCTCCTTAATGTTGGTAATTTAACTCTAAAGTTCATTTAGAAAAGAATGTTAAGCTTTTTTTGCCTTCTTATCAGGATGTGGTGATGTCCCAGCTGTCGAAATTGTATTAGATTAAGCTGCATGATTTTCTTCATCTGACTATTCAGTATCTCCCATAAATCCTTAATCAAAATCTTCAACATGGAAATTAGTTTTAGCTGCAAACTTTTGCAAGCCTTCTATATAATCACCGCTTCTGGTTCTTCTATGACAAGGATAAGCTTAATTCTAGGGATCCAGGTCTGGAAGCGTATGAGCGAAGGTATTGTATAAACGTCTGGAGTCGTCTTCTATGGACATTATAATAATTAAGACAAGATTATTTAACTATGACTAAAACCTTAAAATATCATCTTCAATGCTTTGAGAGATGGCTTCAATATTAGGAGAACTTCTTTCAGTGTTAAGGTATAGAACATATTGCAATATAGATTTTGCACAAGCTTCGAGCATTTCATACATTGTATCTTTAGGAAGATCTACATCTTGTTCAAGCTATAGTGTTACCGTTGGAGTTCTACTTATCATTTCTCCATTACTATTGTTTTACTTGCATCTTACTTTAAATCTATTATCATTTCCTTAAGTTTATAGTAATAGAAATTTAGTAACTAAGGGTTCTGATAAATTAAGATGCCTTACTTCTTATAAATTTACTTCTAATACATCAAAGTAAAATATTCATTGATTGATTAAAAATTGTTCATTATTCAGAGCTGATAAACTGTCTAAAAGCTTTAAAACTGATATGACATTATTAAATCTAGCAGTTTATGACCTATTTAATATATTAACAGCCTCTGTGAATAAATGCGGCCAAAGCTTTGGTCAAATTTCCTATATGCAATTACTACTAAGCTTAATGAGCATTACTCTAACAATTAAAAATATTTCAATTACTAGCTCACCTTATGATATTCTTAAAAATTCTATTAACTTATCAACAATATTTCATACAATAGGTTAAAATTTATCAAACTCTCCAGAATATATAATGAGTCCCATACATTTGAGAAACTTCGATCTTGATATCATTTCATTTTCTCTGGCAACAAACATTCCTGATTGAATTTTATTACTAAGTTCATTGATTAAAATAGATGTGTCTTAATAGCAGATGTTAATTATTGTTGTTATCAAGTAACATCAATCGGATAAGCATTCTCTATTATTGCCTATTCTTTTGAAAAAGTCTTAAGTTGTTATAAAATCTAACACATCTTTTCTGAGAGCTCTAGCTAACATTTCGCCTGTTTAATACATTAAACTCTTTAATAAACTACTGACAGCCATCATTTATTCATTTTTTGATGCTGTAAAAAGACTAAAAACATGTGTTACCGTGCTTTAGATCTACCCTAAAAATTTATCATAGCCCTTTTAGCCCCATAGAATTTAGGCTACTGGATATATATTTGATTTGAGTACAATTAAGGAAGCATAATCTAGTTCTTTTAGTTCTTATGTAATTCCATACACAGATGGTAGGTTAAGAATGCAAATCTAAGGATTATAAGATTTAAATGATTAAATGACAGCAAAATCAATTAACTTTTGAGTAGTATCTTATAACTCTTTTCACATTCTTTTACTTATTAAATTAGATAAAGGAGCTCTGCTTAAGAAAAGGAATAAAATTTCAAAGGCTCATAATTTAGATTCAACAAAGGGTGATACTTCAAGTAGTTTGATTAATTTTAATAGCTCATCTCATAATATAATCTAGCAATCATTTTTTCTGTTAAATTATTGATTAGGAATCAAGCTTAGATAAGAATAAAGGAAGTGGCATAAATAAATTTCCTTAGCAAACATTGCATTTTAGTTAATTTTTTGTTTCTTTTGATTTTCTAGTTCCTTTTGAATGATTAAATTAAAGTTTTTTATAAACTGCTCAATTGGAATTTCAATTAAAGCTAAAAGATAGATTAATTTCAGCATATCCTTAATATCACCACTATCTGATAAAATAGTATTAAACCAGTTTACAAGTATACATTCCAAAAATTACTATAGATATTAAGAGGTAATGCATCCTGTCATTTGTAAGATATCATTAGAGAACATATTCTACAATTAGTGCTCGAATTTAAATGCATCTACTCCATACTTTGAAAGATTTATTAAATTTGAATCATTTTTCATACAAATCATAGATACCTTTAGTAGTTTTGGGATTTTCTCCATAAGCATTGTTAGAGGAATTGATACCTTTTACTCAGCTTCCTATTACTAATCTCCAAATACTTTAAAAATTCCAAATAACCCACCTGATGATTGTTTTGCTTATACAGGAGGTATATATATATCTTATTCAGCACAGAAATTGACGGTATGATATATTATTTCCCTAAGCCCAAAAAGTAGGGATTTTCTTTCTTACTATTGACTGATAACTTCGCAAAATGAGTCAATTAAAAGTTTTAGATTATTAGTAAGTCCAATTTCATCTAAATTACTTCTCATTAATGGTAAGCATTCTACAATAAAATCAGTTCAATGGGATCTTAAATAATTATCATCTGTGAATACAACTCTAAATATTATTTATGAAAAGACTTAACTTCTAAGCAAATTGCAACAAAGTTGAATTTCAGACTACAAACATTAAAAGAATATAATGTGTAATATTTCAAGTAGTAGTAACTACATTACATTGTCCTCTTTTTCAATCATATCTAAAGATGTATTAAGAATTTTATTAGTTACTATTTCTAGAGCAGTTCTACTAGCTTTCGTTATTAATAATTAAAGTAATTCACATGCTGAAGCTTAAACACTTCTATGCTCTTCATGAAAATTCGACTAAATATTAGCACTTAGCTCTCTGCATATAAACTCTAAGCAAATTCATATAATATGATCAATATAACGAACTTTTTCTCCATCAGGATAAGCTAACTTACTTTTCCTAGCGGCTCTAAAGAAGCTTTCATTACCACTTATAATAGTTATTCTTAGTTTTCTAAAGCAGTCTTAAATTCTTCGATTATCATATCTTTCTACAAACTACGAATTGTTTTATTGATTAATAGAGTCCTCAAATACACTTAAAAGAGGACACATTAGAGCTTTGAATGAATTTAAAGCCTCAAAAAGTCATTCTCTTGCACTATGTCTTATTAAAGGCTTTTCATCCTCTAAATGATCAATCATATTAAAGACTCCTGTACCAGATATAAACATTTTAGCCAATTAATCGTTTCCAATCTCCCTTGCAATTCTCCAAAACGTAGTAAATCTTCTAATACTGTTAACTTAAAAGATAATATTTTCAGTAGTAAGAGAATCAGCAATTTATGCAAGGAATACCTTCTAGTTAAATTCTTAAAGTTTTATAGAAAGTTAAACTGCTCTAGTAGCATGTTCATGGGATAGTAAATGCCAGAGGCGATTTACTATCTTACTACTTATATTTCCTTATTAATTGACCAGTCAACGAGCTGATTAATACGTTTTACCTTCTTATTATAGAAGTTGAATTAAGCACTCTATGGCAGTTAAGGATATTTATAAATCACGCTGTTCTGTTAGAGAAATAAGATGATTGATTCATTCATTATTACTTGGTATTTCTGCTATTCCTAATAACTCTATGCATAATTCAGAGCTATGCTTTAGAATTATAGTATCCCCTTCACTATAATCAATAAAAAATTTATGCATACTTTAAACTGCTTCATCTATTCCTAGTGAGGTTGCGTTCTATAGTTTCCTTGTAATAATAAAACATATTTTTAAGGTAGCCTTAAAAAATTTAGGCTGTATTTAAGATATGTTTAGTAGGGAATGCTCTAAGATAGGAATAAGGCCTCCTGCGAATGAGGGTTACTGAGGAAATTAAACTATATAAAATTTTAATAACTTAATTGCTTGTTTAGTATTAAGCGTAAATTAGTCCAATATAAACTCAGTTAAGCTTCTTATTACTTCTTTTTAATACTTTTAACATATTTCCTAGCATAACTGTGATAGTTTTTCTTTTCTACTAGGTTCTCCTTAGTATTAATAAACGTAATTAAGTAAAATGATTACAACTTTTTCCATTAGCCTTCCTCCTAATTGCTCTTAACTAAGTAATAAATTTAAGATTATGAAAGGAGATCTATAACTGTGTATTAAATTATTTTCTTTATCTATTATATACTCAAAAGACTAGGTTATATATTCAATTAACTATCCATCATCTGTTTAAATTAAATCATCCCTATCAGAGAATATATAGTCTCAAATTCTTCTATTAACAGACGCATTCTTTTATTCCAACAATAATAAAATAAATCTCATCAAATATACTTTTTAATGCTCCTCAAAAATATTACAGTTTAAAGGTAAATACATTTTCATTAGATCAAGAGCACTCCTTCTGACAATATCTTTAACATCCTATAAGCAAGCGATTAAAGAATTTATAACAAGATCTTTATTAGTAATAAAATCTTAAGCATTTTAGTTATTCATTCTTCTACTAATATAATCAAGCCCTCCTTGCCTACAGTTTGGTGATTTCAGTACAGCTAACCAAATTGCAGAAATAGTCTACTTTTCTCTTACATTTAGACAGGCATCAATTAAATTTTCCATCATTCTAGTTAATTCCGCAGTAGTTTAAATACCTAATCCAGGTAATATGCTACGCATTAATCCTGTCAATATTAATTCGAGTTAGCCTGTTAGCCTTATGTAAAACTCTTGTATAATGGTTAAAAATTTTATCTTAGAATCTGATGCTGCAACCTAGAAAAAGGGAAATAGCCCGTTTGAATAGTAGGGCAAATCCTCACAAAATCTTTGCTCATTTGAGAAAGTTTTACTGAAAACAGCTCAATATACATCTAGTGTTAGATCATGTACTCCTTAGGGAAGGGATGGATCCAAACATTGCGCCAATCTCTTTGCTAATACAATCTTATCTTCTATATAATCAAAACTAGACCGTTCTATTAATTTTTTAAGCTACATTAGCCATTTCGTTAGATCGCTTCATTCCCATTGTCGTGCTTTTTCAAAATCGGTTAGTAGTTTCTTAAGATTTCTGTTTGCCTTATCTTAATCTGATGATGACATTTTAAATTTAATTAGTTAAGTTTACACATCACTAGAGAATAAAATTTAAAAAATGGACTTAATTTGACAAAGCTGGAAGTATGAAGATAAATCAATTTAAGAACAAATGCTTAAATACTCATTATTATATATTAGTGTAATAAGCTTACTTTTTTAAGTTACGGGAAGCATTATCTTTGGTTTAGATTTATATTCAAAGACAAGTAACATAATTATTGCCTTTATATAGCTATCAGTAGGTCTTGGAGCCTTTTAGGTTATCCAAGCTCCGAAAAAACATAAGAATCTTTATATTTTTATGTACTCAGAACTCATAAGTTTACTTTTATTCTATTGTTAATGAGTATTTCCAAACCACTCATAAGTTTTTTTGATGGCTAGCATCTGGATAATGATTTACATACAATTTCCTACATGTCCGACAGTAACATACTGTCTTCTACTTAAATTCAAGCACTTTATTTAGTGGTATTTCTGGGAAATAATGTTTTCAAAATTTGACTACAGCTTTTTCGGTATTCCTAGCCTTGCTACTTTAATTACTATGACTATTGTTTTTGTATCCTTAACTAAAACAAATAAAATACAGTTAAGAAGATTAAATAAGATGAATAAATTATATAATAGAAAGCGAAGCCAAGCTGATTTCCTTAAAGCAATTCCAAATGGTGTGATTTTATTTACCGAAAATAATAGAACTCCTGTCTTTAATGACTCAATCATGGATATGTTTAAAACAAATAATGAAAACAAAGTATTATTTAATTTAAGACAGCTAGAAATAGTTGATTAGGAAGAATGCATGCTAATTGATTTAATTTATGAATATTTATATAGTAACAACACAAACACATAAAACTTTGGTGTTACTAAATTTGAGAATGATGAATTTGAATGAACTGGTAGAAGAACATCGTGAGATGGCCATAATGCAGCTATATTAAGCTGCACTAGCATTTCTCATATAAAAAAGCTAAAAGATGCTAAAGCAAGAAGCAAGTTCAAAACCTTGTTACTAAGAACTGTATCTCACGAACTTAGAACACCAGTCAATGCTATCATTTTTTATACATAAGAAACTATAAATAGTGGATATTTTGAAGAAAAAGAGAACTAAAGCTTACGAATAATAGAGAAAAGCTCTAAGTATTTGCTATATCTTACGAATGACCTATTAGACTTTTCGTAAATAATGAATAATACTTTCTAAATAAGTGAGAAGTTGTTCAATTTACGTTAAACTGTTGATGACTGCTTTATGTTAATAGACATTGAATGTGAACGAAAAGGAATATAATCAATCCTTGACTATGATGAAAATATTCAATAAAATGTTTATTCAGATTCAAACAGACTTAGTCAGGTACTTTTGAATCTATTAAAAAATGCTATTAAATTCACTTAATAAGGTAGTATAACATTGAAATGCTAGCTACATGAAAACCGTATATACTTTTTTGTGCGAGATACAGGAATAGGCATAGAGCCGGAATTTCAGCAATCAATATTTGAAGAATTTGGACGAGTCCGCAATTAGCAATCAAATGTTTTAAACCCTTAAGGAGTTGGATTAGGCTTGTACATCTCAAATATGATTACAAAGGAATTAGGAGGCTAATGCATTAATCTTAAAAGTGAAGTAGGTAGTGGCTCTGAATTTAGTTTTTC
This sequence comes from Condylostoma magnum, assembly GCA_920105805.1. Classification (NCBI taxonomy): domain Eukaryota; phylum Ciliophora; class Heterotrichea; order Heterotrichida; family Condylostomatidae; genus Condylostoma; species Condylostoma magnum. The sequence goes on from CAKKTI010000177.1 coordinate 30,514, forward strand.
TATACCTAATATATCCAGTGAGCCTTTGTAAACAGATCAGTCTTTTATGGAAGTTGCTTAGGAATAAACTGAAAAACAGATTGGAAAGGTTTTGATAGTTGATGATAATCCACTTAATTGTATGATAGCAGAGCAGATTATTTCAAGTAATGGATTATTGACATTATAGACCTAAAGTGGATACAGGGCCTTAGATTTTGTGTAAACTGATAAAGATATCGACATTGTGCTTTTGGATTGTGAAATGGATGGGATATCTGGATATTAAGTATCAGAATAAATAAACATAATGTATTAGGGAAAGAATTAGCGACCTGTAATAATAGGATATACAGCCTACAACTCATCACAAGAAGCGCAGAAGTGCATCGATTCGGGAATGGATGATTTCTTATAAAAGCCTGCAGAGAGACAGTAGTTAATGGAGAAGATAAACAGTTGGCTATCAACTAGAGAGAAATTTACAGTTTGCCAGCTACCTTATTAGATAGAATAATTACTAACCTAACTAAATAGAGCATCCTGTTAATAGCCTGAAAAGAATTCCAGAAGCTTCTCCGCAATCGAAATACTTGTTATTGCAATGTTTGATTAGTTTGAGATAATCTGAAACACCTTCGATATGTTCAATCACTCTTACTGATGCTTCTTCTATGCCTTCCAATGTGAATAGATCGGCTAGGTTTTCCTCGCATTCTTAGAATTTACATACGTTGGAGAATCCAGATAGCTGGTTAATAAAATCGCGTGAATCCTCATACAAATCTTTAACTGCTGCTATGCTTCCTTATTATAAGTTTTTAATATCATTTAGAATTGATTCAACGGCAATGTCCTCATTATTTAGTTCATTAAAGCATTGAGTTGGATTATTTTAATTGGCTTCTAGCCCAAGTAATAGACCTTTGATGAAGTCGTTAGGTGTATTGACTTGGTAGTCAGATAAGTTAGCATTGATGCAGAGCATGAGAGCTAAAAGGGCAACAGTTTTCATATTTATAAGTTATATATTCGTGGAGAGTATTTTAAGTTGATTTGGAGAATTTATATGCCAAAGATTGAAAGAAATTTGAGTCCTTAATCAGTAAAAGTTTTAATTTATATGCAAAGGATCAACCTTGAGTTTAAGTATTGAAAAATGTATCAATATCATTTTTATTAATCTGTCTAAATAATAAATGGAATAATACATTTATTATGCTAAGAAGCCTTCCATTACATTTTCAATACTTATAAAGTATCTAACAGAACAAAAATTTAACGTAAAAATCTAATTATTAACACTCTATTATCGTCTACTGCTAGCATTACTAGGCCTTTTTGAAACAGGTCTTTTTGCAGGAGATCTCACGGAAGTTTTCTTAATAGTTGACGTTCTTGACACTTTACTAGGAGAAGGTTATTTAGTAGACTATCTCTTAGGCGATTCAATATCTTTCCCTCCAGGATAGGCCGAATACCTAGTAAGCCTATTGGGACTTGACTCCCTTTTAACAAACTTTTCCTTTTCCATATGCGAATAAGTTTCAACATATTCTTATAATGGTACTTGGCCCCCTCCTACCTAAGCACATAATTTTCCATTAAAAAGACAAATATGCACTCTACGAGTTCCAAATAAATAAATCTCTGAAGTTTCTCTTATGAATGGAATTCTTAATTTTGCCTAATTTGAAAATGCAGCCAATGCCACATCTACAGGATCATCTGGAACTGGAACATATTTTTAAACATTTTTTCTCTTATCAGCTGCCATTTTTCTAAGTCCAAAAAGCTCATATCCCTTTTCATCCAAAACCTTTTAAAGTTTTCTGTGAACTCTAAATTCTGCCAGGGAGGTTTTAGACTGTAATAGTGCAAAATCTGATAAATATGACAATTCATTTATTAACCTATCCCTAGTTTCTAATGTATCAGCATGCTAAGCTTTTGCTTAATCATAAATCTATTCATTATCATCTCTAGTGTTTAGCAATTATTCTAATGTTTAGATAGTATTTTCTAGCTCGGGTACTTAATTTTCTAGCTCTGCTAATTCTATTTCTGATGTACTAAATTAAGATGAAAGTGATTTTAGTTAATGAGCTAATGATTCAATGTCATTACTCATTCTTTAATCTATTTGATAAAATTCCTCGGTATAATCATTACCAAGATTCCTCAAAGCATCTAATTAGTCCATTAATCTCGAAGAGTTGTCTGATTCTTGGTTAGCTAAATCTTAAACTAATTTAAGCTTTTGATTCATATGAGTTTCTAGTAAATGCTCCGCATTTAAGGCAAATAGCTCATCTTTTAGTGTTTCGTTTTAAATTTTAAGTGTTTCTGCAGAATGTTTTGCTTGCTTTAACTTACTAATTATGTTTTCCTTGTCTTACACCACCGATTATTATACTTAAAATCGTTTGTCAAGAACATCGTTATTCTCTTTGACTAATTCTTCATGTTTCTTCTGTTAATCTTATCGATGTTTATCAGTTTCTAAATATTCATCATGCAATTAATCCAATATTTTCTGCAAATTCTCATTCATCATTGGATCAGTCTTCATTTATTCGTTAGTTTATTACAAATCAGCGATTTTTGCTCTAATTTATTCAATTTCTGTTTTCTTTTCCTAATTCTCCTTAGCCTCTCTTACCAATGACTCTTCAGCCTCTTATTTTTCTTTTAAAGCTAATCTAACAAGCTGATCAATATTTTAGTGTTCTTATTTCAATTATTCTTAAGTCTCTGCCATACAATCATTGAGATTTCCAATGCCTTCATCATGATTTTTGATATAGTCATCAATTTCGTCAATTTCATCTGCCTATGACTGCATTACAACTAGTTTCTCTTTCAGCCCTAATACAATATTCCTAAGCAATGGTACTTCCTTATCTGAAATTTTATTTAAGAACAGAGAAAAATGACTAGGAATTTCTAATTCAAATACCTCATCAAGGTAAGTTTTCTCAGTAGCTAATCTTTGCATAGTAGTTTTTCTAGTAGGAGATCGAGTAGGGGATCTAGTTGGTGATCTAGGACCTTCATCCACTACATTTCCTAAATACTCCATCATATCCTCCTTAATTTTCATCAATAAAGTCTCTGATGCTTACTCAGTTATTTAGGCATTAGCTAACTTTTTTAGATAAGGGCATTTACTATCTTTACCAGGATACTCTGGCTTTATATTAATAGGTTTTGGTCTACTAGACCTAGGTAAATGTTTTTTTATGCTAATTTCACCAGATAAATTTATTCTAACTTCCCCTAAATTTTCATCTAAGCTGTATTTTCCTTCTCTTGGGGGAGTAAGTCTAAACCATCTCTGAGTTTTCTAGTCTACTTAACTGCAGAGCGTTTCTAATTATATGCTTCCCGTTCCTACTATTCCATCTTCTGCCTGTAACGTCACATTTAACGCTGCGTCTAGGGGGAGTTAAACGTGGTGAGTTGTTCCAGATTATGATATTTGTAGAATGAGCTCATGATCTTCTAAGAATACTATCAGATTAACAGATTATGGATCTAGTCCTCAGGCTGTATAAAGCTCTAAAAATTCTAGAGTGAATTCGTGAACTGTTCTCTCCATTTTTCAATTATTTTCCGTTAGTATGGAAGAAGTATAGCACTTAAGAAATAAGATTAGTGTATAGGCTAGGAGGTTGTTAGAGATGGAAAAAATGTGTATGGAGAAAAGAAAGAAAGATAAACTGTTAAAAAGCTTGGAGGCTGATGTAAGAAGACAGGAGTAGGAATTAGCAGAGAAGGAGAATTGGGCTGTGATATAAAAGGAAGAATTATAGAGAGCTATAGATGATAAGAAGTCTATTGAAAAGTAACTTGAGAAAATGAAAGAAGATTTTAATCATAATAGGCGGGAAGTTTAGTAAGTCAATGATGCATATAATAAAGATAAATAGAGTTGAATAAGTAAAGAAGAGAGATTAATCGACCAAATATAACGGTTAGAGTCTGAATACTAAAAACTTGAGAACTTTTGTAATAATAATGAAGTAATTCAAATAGTTGATTAGCATGGCAAGCTTATTCAAGAATTGGACAATTTAAAACACCTGCACCATTAAGATGATAGAAAAATAGCAGATTTAGAGCATTAAGTAGCTTTGATTATGGATTAGTGTGATTATTATAAATAGGAAATTGATAAGTATGATATTGAAACAAATGAATAGTAATCACAGCTCCGATAATTGTAAATTGAAAACGATAAGCTGCAATATTAGTTGAAAGTGAAGGAAAAGGAATAATAAAAGAATATCATATAGGAATCAGAAACATATTAATAATAAATTCAATCAATAAATGTTTATAAAGGTAAATTAGAAGAAGAACTTAGTAGCCATACCCTAAAAATTTAATAATTATAAGATAAAATATAGGAATTATAGTAATAATTACTTGATTGTGACAATTAAAAATAAATAGAAAGATAAGAAATAAAAGACTAAGTTTATGACCTAGAAGTTATAAATAATCGATTAACAAATGATAATAGGTATTATGTAGAAAATTACTAAACTATTTACTAAGAAAATGATTAGTTAGTAAAAAGTCTAAATCAATATCGATTACAAAACAGTGAATTGATAGAAAAAATGAATCATAAAGACAAAATTATAAAAGATCTAACTTAAAATCTTTAATAATTACAAAATATAGAAAACGAGTCAGATGATAAGTATATAAAATTGTAATAACAACTAGATCGCTCACTTTAAACAATAGATAAAATACAAGCACAAAAGGAATAAATAGAACAATACAATTAAGAATTATCATAGAAGTATTCCACTCTATAATCATCTACATAGGGTATGAAAGATTAAATAGAAAATTGCGTAAAAGCAGCTTATAGCAAATGTCCTTCGGATCTAAATACTTAAAATCCAAATATAGAATGATTAACTTAAAACATATCAGAAATAACAAGCAGAGCAGCAAAGGGATAATTTATTATCAACCATCTTTTAGAATAATTATAAGAAGCCTACGATGTTATTAAGTATCTTAAATCAAATTCATCAAGAGAAAATTAGCGCTATGGAGATTACTAATGTTCAGACGGATTTCACAGTCAAATGTATTAAATTATTTTAAAATTCTGTTAAAATGGGTTGTTGCTAAGGTAAAAGAACAGATAAAAACGAAATCATAGTCATTTAAACCCCAAAAATTAGTCGAGGGCAATCAAATTTTGTTTCCTTGAGAGAATCAGGAGAATTTGTTGATATAAGTATTTAATCATAAAAAAATAGCTTCGTAGATGCTTAATCTACTGAAAATACGAATAGGAATTTATGAGGATCAGGTTACTTGAACAGTTTAAGAAATTAAACCTAAAGATTATAGCTAGAAGAGATTTTCTTATTTAGATAAAGCCAGCCCAGCTAGTTTTATGAAACAATTTAAATTTCCCATTAGAGGAAAACTTCGTATGACTCAATTTTTTCGCATGAAAATAGAAAACAAGAATATAAAATCAGGAAAACTATCGAAGGAGTATATCTCAACAAAGGGTTCTAACAGTAGCTTATATAAATAATGAATAATTAAAATGAAATAGTAAACTATTAAAGAATTACTGTATAAGTCGAAAAGTGCTAGTAGACCTTCCGTCATTAGCCTTGATGAAGTGAAGTTTAGGAATTAGAATACTACTACAGTATAAAATCCAATCTAATAAAATCATATGAGAGCAATTACTGTTATATAAGATGGGGGATACCTAATGGACTCAAAGAATATAAGAGTTATTATTCCTAAGGAAGAATATTGCTAATTGTACAAAAAGCACAAATAACCCAATGCCTGTTTTTCTATTGATGACATCTTGTAGAAGTGCAAAATAAAGTATAAGAATAACAATCTTTAGTAACTCTTCTTTATAACAGGACGTAAAATTAAACTTTTAGCTCAAATATCAAATTTTGTAAAAGAAATCGTAGTTTCAATGTATTAAAGATTACAAGGTATTTCTTATGGATATAATATTACTAAAATACCTACTGCTATGCGCAGATAAAAAAAAGCTATTACATTAAGATCATAATCTCCTGCTATAATGGTTAATTAAAGATAAAAAAGTAAATCTGAGGTTCCATAAATAAAGCATTTTGGTAAATCTGAAACTTGAGACGATCTTAAAGTATAATATCCTTCTCATATAGTTGCATAAGTAATTCCTAGAGAAATGGAGAGTAATTAAAACAAAAATTATATTCAATATGCCAAAAGAATTAATTAAATAAGAAACAAACTAGCCTAGATGAATACTTTAAGTACTGGCATAAATATAAATAATGAGATCAATTTAGAAATAAAGAAAAAACGTCCGCTATCTATGAATTTACAAAATAAAATCAATCCTAACTATAATAAATAAAGCAGTAGTCACTCCTCAGGATTTGAATCAGAATCATCTTTAGAGAACAAGCCTTTGTATAATTTAAATTAGATTTAAAACATCATATAGTAAATAACATAGCAATCAGTCAAGAAACGAAGAACACTAGTCAATTAACCAATGCAAAACTATGAATAATAAGAATAAAAGTAGGAAACACCTAAAGTTAACTCATGGAAGTAATTTGGAATAAGCATGGACAATTATAATAAGTATTATTCCGAATTTAATTAAATTATCAATTAAATAATCCAAAGTAAGTATTATGAAAATTTATCATAAGTACAGAATTAATCTGAATAAAGACGAGCAATTCCTTTAGACTTTTTAAGAAAGTACAACAGTTTCTTTATTTCAATTCCTTTAAGCCTACTAGATCGTATATTATAAACGCTAAAAGTCTAAGATTATATCTCCTTAAACTAGTGAATACAGATTTCCTGTCTTCTTCTTTACAAAACAGCAAAACGCTCGTTTTAAATTAAATTTTTATCTAAGTTACTTCAAGGCTCCTACAAATAAATACTTAAGCTTTTTCGAGATTGTGGAAATTAACAAATTGCTCAATAAATTGTTTAGATTTTACTCAAACATGACTGCTTTGATAAAAACTTTTATCTTAGCAAGTCAAAAATAAAATCTATTCTTTATACAAGTAAAATTAAGGCCAGCGATTTGATTAACAAGTTAACATTATTTAATTATAGTTTAAATTAAATATGTTCTACATGCTAGCTATAATATAAGCCCCCATAGTTTACCTTATTTGGTTAGGTTACAAATTTTATAACATTATGCTCTTAGCTCTATTGCAATTTGCCTTGGCTGCTTTAATCTGACAGTGTTTAATCTATACAGTAAAGATTAAATCTATTGTAATTATGTTAATACTTTAACAATTAACACTTGGTTTGATGCTATTTAAGTGCTATTACTTAGTATTCATAAAGTTTAATTATCTAAAAGCCTATATAACTCTAATCATAGTAGGCTTTCTATACTTACATATATATTTGATATCAAAGGTTGAGTGCCTCCCTACATTTAGATGTTTAAGAGAGTTTGATCATTATTTTCTATCCCTTTTCAGCCTATTTGACATTATTGGTAGATAGCAAGTTAGAAATTCATTCAAAAAGTTAATATAGGAGTATTTTTAGGAGTAAAAATTAACCCTAAAGATGAAATAGTGGACTGCATCCTTATATGTAATGCTTTAATCCCATAATTTCGAGTAAAATATTGATAAAAATTAACTTACAAAATTGATTCTAAAACATCTGAATGGCAACTTTATACCACTAAATTTTGATCAGTTCCCCATAGGCACACTTAGTTAAGCCAAGTAAAATCTTTATTTTTCAATTTTGCTTGATAAAAAGTCTAGATGAAAGTATAGAAAGCTTATCTAGAACAAATAAGATAGCTCTAAGACTTAAGACAAGAAAATAAACCACAGCTTGCTTAGTTATGCGCTGTCTCAACTAATTGCAAGATAATTTAAGCCTAATACCATGAAACACCAATATTTCAGGAAGCCTTAAATTTAGCCAAAAACAAGTTACCAAGAAAGTGCAAGAATTTAGTTAGAATTTTAACATTTCCTAAGTAACAAAACAAAACAAACCCCAAACACCCCAAATCTTCCCAAATTTACTTACTGTTAAGTCTTAAACTCGAAAATTTCAACCCTCAAATTAACATCAAAATCACCATTAAATATCTAATAATCGTCTTCCCAACTCGTCTAAATCGAGTCCCAACTTCTCACTCTAAACTCAAAGCTGCAGGTTAAAGTACTTATACCACAGTACTTCTTATCAAATTTAAACGCCCCCAAAATTTTTTTTTCGAGCTTAAAAGGGCGAAAATTGCATCAAAATTATAAAAATATGATTTTAGGGTTAGTTCTGATAGCGAGCTTGCTCGCCTTATCTAGATCTCACCGCTAAGGCATGGACTACGGTAGTTCTTCCACCTAAGCCTATCTCATCGACTTACAGAAAGACAATTCTACTCCCGAGATGAAGGCTGACTATGAAGGACTCAGATTATTCTTCCATGTCGACGAAACATCATTAAATCCCGAACTACTCGACAACCTGCAAGAAAAGCTTATTCCTTGAACTAAAGAACAACTAGAAGCGGCTCTTGACGTGAAAAGACTCAAAGATAGACTGATCGTTCCAGCTGATGCAGATTGTGGTGGACAAAGAATTCCTGAGGAGCATTCTACTATCGGTATTGAGGCTGATGCAATCGTATACATAAGAGGAGAAGATTAGAATACCAAGTAATGGGCTATAGCAAATTCATGTGTGAGATACTCTGAAAGCTATAAGAGGCCAGTGGTTAGCTATATCATTATCAATACCTCTTAATGGGACACGGCAGATAGTAGTTAAAAGACTTATGACCTTTTAGAGCGCTTGGTCATTCACGGCCTTATCTTATCTTAAGAAATGTTTGATAACTTCTAATAAAATGATTCAAATACAGAGATTAGCGAACACTCTGATTATGGATCTTGGGTGATTGAAGATGAAGTTATAAACCAAAACACTACTGGGTGGATTACAAGAACATCTAATGTAGTAAAAAAGGCTGGCGAACTCTTAGCATAGACTTTGCTGTAATAAAAAAATGATAGAGAAACACTAACCAAAGCTCAAAACAATCAAGAAACTTTAATAACTAGTGAATAACATAATAAACTAAGTCACAGTATGATAATGGCTTAAGTTTAAAAATCCAAATGGTATAAAGTAAGTCAAAGTTACTCATAAATGGAAAAACAAAATTAAGAGTAAGCAGAGAAAAGCAATAAACACAAGCAATAAAGAAAACTAGAAAACTGTGATAATGGATTTGGAAAAGACCCAAACAACAGTGATGCATGTACTGCTTGTGAAGTGACTGGATGCTAAGATTGCTAAGCTAATTATATTACATGTACTGCCTGCACAAATGGAAATGCAGTCTCAAATAACTTCTGTTGCACTGATGAAAACTGTTCAACTTGTCCAGATGATGTAGGAACATGTTCTGCTTGTAAGGCTGGATTTGGAAAAGACTTAGATAATAATGATGAATGTACT
>CAKKTI010000178.1:6005-18632 GCA_920105805.1 Condylostoma magnum
TACTTATAAAAGATCCAAAACTGCAAGACGAATTAAAAGATCCAAAACTTCCATTTCCCCTGTAAGAAACTATATTAGAAAAGGTACTATAATATAATAAAAAAGTGAATAGCCAGTCAGACCTCTTCCTGCCAATACATAACTATAGTAAATATAGGAATTTTCAATTCAACCCCTTAAAGCAAAGGAACGAGTCATAGCCTAGTCAAATATTATTAACATCCATCCTGATTTAAAAGATAATGATTAACTTATTGATTTATAATGCTTAGTAGAGGAGATTCAATAAGTTCTGAAATAATACATACTTGAAACAAATAGAAAATTAAGCTTTCTTGATAAATAAATAAAAGATCTAAAATTAAAGAAATCAGATCTCAGTGAAAACTAAGAAATGCTAACAATAGGAAAGCTAAAATAGAAACTATCAGGAGATGTTAAGACTTTAAGCACTTTATACAACAGTGTTAACTCTTAAAGTACTGTTTCAAGGACTAATTTAATGAGAAGAAGAAGTTAGACCTTGTATTCCAAATCAAAGAAATAAGCAAAACCTCCATAAAATGAATTTCAACTGTACAAATCTGATACTTTTATTACGAGTTTTCCCTTACCATTAATCTTCGAAACTGATACTACACTAGAGGAAAGAGATAAAAAAGACAGATTAAGTACACATTAGAATAAGCTTATTTGTTTAAAAGTAACCTAACTATGATAAATCTCGTACAAATATTAGTCTCTGTCTTTAATTAGCCCTTGTGGTGACTCATTTTACATTACGATGATTATATCAGATTCCATAATGGTCTATCGTTAATACAGTGCGCTACTTAAACTATCCATTACAGCTTATATGATTTCTTCGGTTTAGATATCAATAACTGATATTGTCTCATCATATATTAGAATTTTATTATTCAATAGCTTTGCTCTGATAATATAAGGAAGCTAACGTTATCCAATAGATAAATTTGTTCCACTTACTACACTTTTTTATTAGTTTCTTGACTCTGTACCTTACCAATTTCCTTATCTTCTAGATTTCTACTTTAAATCTATCACAACTTAAATCTGGAGGACAATAAATCATCTATCTCTATAGCTCTAGACTGTTATTTCCTTATAAGCCCTCCTATCCATGCAAACAACATCTTTGAAATCCATTCACTTCTCTAATCTATATTATTTAATTTTATTACAAGAAATTATATATGAAAATAAAATTAAAGATCAATCGTCTTCATTCATAGAATTTAGATTCTTCATTTGTTCTTCTAGTTCAGCTAATAGTTTTCTTTCTTCAACTTGTATAGCATTTAATTGGCTAGGAGGTATGTCAACTCCGTATCTCTAGTATAATTGTATTTCGGAGTTTTTGAATTTGAGTAAATTTACCATTATGGCATATACTTCTTTTGACTCTTCTAATTCGTAGGTAATATCATCTAATTCTTGCCTTAATTCTTAGATCTCTTCGTTTTCCTCGAGTTTTTAGCTTAATTGTTTAAAATACTCTAAGTTTCCCTGTGCTTCTGTCAATTCTCTATTAAGTCGTATTTTGTCTTTATGATACTCCTCTTATTCGTGTTCTAATTACTAAATATAAGTCTGTTTTTATTATATATCCTTTAGTTTTTATTGCAATTACTAGTTAATCATTTCAGCCTTTTATTCGGCTCTTTATTAATTTCTCTAAGCTTCATCTATATTAAACTACATTTCCTATACTCTTTTTTTAAGCGCTGATTATGATTCTCTATCCTTATTAATAGCTTCTTATTACAGTTGCTAGATATTTCTAGTAAGTCTGGAATTCTCTTATTCCAAATGATCAATATCATCTTCTTATTCCTATAATTAACTTTTGAGTTCCTTTAACTGCTTAACTAGTTTATCAGAGTTTTATGCAGGCTAAGACTACACCTTTTATAATTGAATTTTGTATGATTGTATTTCTTTAGTCATTTCAACAGTTTCCTTTTCGTATGTATCTCTCCATCTTTTCTCCCTTTCCCTTAATGTTTAGATTTCACTGTCTTTTTCTACTAATTATTGCTCCAAAGATTCACATTTTTGCTAATATAGCATGTATTGATGATGGAGATCTCCATCAGATCACTTTTCTTTTAATTCTATAGACAATTTATCGATCATTTATTCCTACTATTCAATTTTCTTCTCAGCCTTTTATCTTATTTCCTTTTCTTAGTCTAATTAATTATGCAAAAGTTGCATTTCACCTTGAAAGGCTTATTAAGCAAATTTCTAGCCTGTTCCTTAATAATCTCTGTTTCTTTTAGATCTATATTCTGATCTATATGTTTGTACTTCATGTAGATTTAATCCAATTCCATCTGATTCTTATTGAGCCAAGCTTGGTTATGTTATTTCTTCATCACTCTCTACCGGAATATTAGGAATATCGATATTAGTAGGTGGGATTAAAATTTCTTGTTCTTTTTCTGCAGGTTCTTATATAATATTGCTTTATTCAATTTCTTATTGATGTTTGATCTCTTATTGATGTTTAATTTCTTATTGATGTTTAATTTCTTATTGATGTTTGATTTCTTATTGATGTTTGATTTCTTATAGTTGCTTGACCTTTAAAACTGCATTTATATTATTCATAATAATTCTTAAAATACTTCTAGCCCTGGCTCTTCTTTCTATATTTCGTCTAAACTGATTCTTCCTAAACTTTTATTACAGAAACTTAACAACAGCTCTGAACACTATATATTTATTCCTGGATTACCATCCTCTATAATGCTTCTAAATAACTATTGCGTGTCTTTACACTGTCTTTCTATACTCTAACTCTATTACCTATAACACCTCATCTTTCAAAAATATCTTAGACACTCCAATCTACCAATTCTTATTTTCAGGGTTGAATAATTACAAAAGTTCAGGTTTTCTAAGAAAAGAGGCAAAGATTTCTTTACACTATGATATGCCACTCCCTTAAATCTTTCTATTTGATAAAATTTTATACTTACCAATGAACTCTTATAAGGTCCTTCTAACACTATACCCGGCTTTTCTGATTTAAATGCTTTCCAGCATACCAGCACACTTTAGCTACCTGTGCACTTCATGAGAGTTAAATTCACTAGATGATTTATTTTCATTAGGTTTTATGCACCTAATATACCACGGAGAGGCTGAAGAAAGTATCTTCATTAAGTCATGTAATTATTGCTTAAACTAGGCTGCAAGATTTAGATTTTGTTACGCTTATACAGGAGCTTTTTTTGCATTTCTTACAATTCGTTACGGTTTTTCCTCAAATAAGACTCGTAGTAGTCCTTGAGATAGTTTAGAGACTTGCATTAGTAGAGGATTTACATAATTTTTATTTTTCTCTATAAATCCGTATCCCTGATAGAAAACATCTCCAGCATAATGACAGATTCCAAAGTGTGATTAAGCAAAGGGCCCAGGACTACACATCCTTGGGTGATTGCCTAAGTTTTTATTAATAACACTTAAAAACTCCTAATCATTGTCTCTCTGCAATTTACATTATTACTCCAAGAAGCTGATAATAGACATGTTTTTCTTCTCTATCAAATCAATACAGTCTTAATTATCCTCATATTGTATATGATCCCACCTAATCCTTTCTTTCTAGTACTCAGTTTGCTCTAGTTTGAATATATGATTGTTAAAATGCTGTTGCAGCTTCTCATTAGCATAATTAATGCAGAATTGCTCATAACTGTTCTCATCAAATACTTCGAAGCCATAAATGTCCAATAATCCTATCACCTTAGTTCTTTGCTTGCCAATGGTATACAACTACTGGTTTAATTTGACTACTATATAATCAAATATTTTAGAGTAGATCTCCTTTGCAATACTATCTCTATTAATCTCCGCTTACTCAGGTGTTTACGGCATAACAATTTCCTACTTGCTTCTTGGATCAACTAAAACCCTATTCAAGAAAGTCCTTTCCAACTCTTAAGGACTAATCTCCAACAACTCAGCAGCTATGTTCAAAGGCTCAGGGTCAATTATTCAAGCTTGTTCCTCCCCGTCAAATGCAATATTTCCAATATAAAGCACTCCCATGGTTGTTTTAAAAATCTAGTCTATTTCCTACTCGGACAGTCCTAGTTCCTGCATACATTTTAAAGTAACATCATAGTTTTCAATATCATCAACTCCCTCAATCTCAATGCAGTCTCCTTTTAATAGATACTCAAACTCCTCAGCTGGTTTTGTATGGTAAGAGTCCTTCTCAGCTCCAGCACATAGCTGATAAAATATGTGATAATTGCGTTCACCTTCCTGCTAAGTGACTATTCTAGATTTCTCTAATAAATATGTTTTCAAATACGCTGATACTAGTTTTAGAGTAACGCTATCAAAGTGAACTTCCACAAATTTCCCGAATCTTGAACTGTTGTTGTTTCTTAGAGTTTTAGCATTTCCGAATGCCTCAAGTACTGGATTAGAATCTAGTACTTTTTACTCAATATTAGTAATACCTCCCTATGACGCAGCACTGGCTAGGTATTGCATTATATATTTAGCTGCTTCTGTTTTCCCAGCCCCACTTTCACCTGAAATGACAATAGACTGATTTGCTTCTAGAAGTGAGGAATAAGCTTTCTATGCCACTGAGAATAAATGAGGTGAAAGGTTCTCTAGATTTGAGCGATATTGCATCTGTACTTGGGAAGAATATATGCTTAAAGGTTTGTAAGGATTTAACGAAATTAAAATTGGCTCTCCTATGGCTGTATAAAACTAATTATTGTTGTACCGTGCCCTTACGCTTTATAACAAAGCACCTTCATTAAAATCTCCTAGTTACAATAAGTCCTAAACACCCTCTATGCAAGACTCATGTACAGGCAGAGCATGCTAAGATAATACCATATATGTATTTAAATCAGGATAGTCCTTAGCTCTAGCAATATAACCTTCCTCAACAACCTCCTGTACTTCTCCAATAGCTCAACTCAACTCATCATGTGGATAAATTCAAAGAAGATCCCCTTGTTAATATTCCATATTTAAATGTTTTATTTACTAAAGTTGATATTATATCCTCCACCTTCATTCTGTTGTACTTGAAAATTATCTAAACTTAACCCGAATTTCCCCAAAACAGTGTTTCCTAAATCCTTCAATTTTCCTACCATTTCATCCTTATCTTTCTCAAATTGAGCACTGGCCTCTCTTTCCACTTACACTCGCAGTTAATCTGATATTTACCCTTTATCTGCCTCTTCTTTAGCTTCTCTAGGCTTGTTAAGTTTGAGTAGAAGTCTTATTTTACGTTCCCTTACTTTGTTATAGTCTGGATTTAGTTCTAAAGCCTTGTCACATGACTCCAGTGCCTAATCTATCATGTCAAGTGCTGCAAAGCATGATGCAATGTTCCCGTAGCAGATTGATTTGAGACTAGGCTCCTCAGACTAAGCAGCTTGGTTGTAGTAATCAATAGCTTCCTCGAATTAGCCATTATGGTAGTATTAGTTGCCTTGTTCTTTGAGTGCATTAAAATCCCCTTCCATTCTTTATTTATAACAAAAACTTAATAAATCACAGTTATATATGCAACACATTAAAGGAATAATAACTATTTAAAATCTAATTTTATCTACAGGACAAAACAACTTCTAATCCAGCCATCTATCCACACATCTCCTATGAAATCTGTGTCCACATGGTAGCACTCTCAGCATATCATTGTTTTTATACTGCTAAAGACAAAAGCAGCATATATCATCCTGATTCATTTTTTAAAATATTCATTCTCCAGGCCCTGCCTCCTAGCACTGAAATTTTTCCTTATACCTTTTAATCGTAAAACTATCATAAGGTCTTCTAGACTGCTCCTACAGAGTCTTTATAATTTCCATTCGTTCTTCGTTTGATATAGGAGGTGGTGGAGGAAGGTGAACAGCAGGCCTTGCCTATGTACTAGTTAAGTCCTCTAGCCTTATATCACACCTGGCTAGTATATTTGTCAAGGGATCCATTTAATATAAAATAATGAAAAGAAAGCCCCCACCTTTAAAAATTCAATCGAATTAAGCGCAAATTTTGACACTTTCATGCGATCCTTTTCAGAAAATGATTGATTCTAGCAAGTCCTTGCCGAAATTAAGGCCAATACTTACACCAAGCAGCTAGTCTTTGTCTAAGATGACTCAGAGGCAGGATAGATTCGTGTTTTAGAGTGCTAGAGTTAGAGAGTAATAGAAAGAATCAGTGAAGGATAGATTCCCTTTTAAAATAAGAAGGGTTTCTAAAAGGATAAACTCATATTAGGTTATGTGCACGGAAAGAAATTCAAAGGAAATTGATTGAAGGGAAATTAGAAAAGGGTATCAAGGGATGAAGAGAATCAATGAGGAAGTTCCAGGGTTGTAAAGGTGTAAGTCGTAGTAGTAGGTATTCGAATAAGATGTTAGCTTTAGCGAGGAGTTTAGCAAGTATTTTGAGTGAAATTATTAATTTAATGTTTATTGGTAGATTGGTGTACATGAATTTTAGTGTTATGGATTTAAGGTTGAATATAAGCGTTTTATGGTCATTTTTATATAAATTTGATTGGTGCTTGATATAGCGTAATAGCTGTATATTTGCTTTGATTTTATGAAACAGTATTTATTAGTATTGAAACATACTAGAGAAATTTAAGTCACTAATGTAGCATTTACTAAAGTTCTTAAAAAATAAATTAACACTAATTAACTTAAACTAAATTTTAGTCTTTTATATTAAATTAACCAAAAATCCCTAAAAACAAAAAAATGTTACAAAAGAGTTGTCTTATACGCGCTATTAGCTAATCATGTCCTTGAAAATTCAATGCTTACTATCATTACAATAAGCTAGCTGTGTCACCAGCATTCGAGAGCAAACTTTAACAATTTTCCCAGGGATTTAACGATGCTTACCTGTCTACCTTAAGTGCTATATCTACCCACGATTATGATTTTCTAAATCAAATTACGACCCAAAAATATTTCAATTCTTTATATTCATGGCTTTAAGAAATTAATAGAAAAGGGTACAAACTAGAATTAATTAATTCAAATAAAGATGTAAGTTCTTCGTTTTATAATGAAAAGCTGTATTTTGGGTTTGATTTCGATTGTTATCTTGATAAAAAATATATGAATTACATCAAAGGTAGTAGCATAATATATCTTCCTAAAAGAGAAAATGAATTGTTAAATAGGGATAATCTGATTATTTCGACTTAAAATAAAAGTAAATTTTGTAATATCATACTTAGTATTGATGTTGCTTATCAGAGCAGCTGCAAGTTAGTGTAGAAAGATAAAGATGATAATATAATCTACGGATCTAATTGCCCTGGTACTGAAGTACATAAGTTTAGATTTTAGACTGAATAAAACTTAACCTAAAAGAATAACCTATTTGGTAACATTATTGCATCTTATAACATCATTAATTACTATTTTTCAAATAAAGGAAATGATCCGATAGAAGATTATAATTGGGTTATCACGGATATAGACGATTGTATTGAAGAAGATTTATTTGGAAAAGGTGCTTCAGCTTAGTTATGAAAGATTTAGTTAGATATTTGCAAGTTTCAATGTTCTTATAATGTCTGCTTTATGATTCATAAAAATAAGTATCTTTATAACTAAATAATCTATAGGATTTTTGAGTAGCTAATATACATTTTTCTGGGGCTTCTTTAGGACAGTAATGGCGAGTGTTAAGGCCTTAGTTATTTATATGAAGAGTTTCTGTTAACCGAATGCTTGGTAAATAGAGATGAGTCTTTTTTTACCTTTCTTAAGCTTATTTTACTCTTAATTTGAGGACTAGTTGATGTAAACTTACGGATTATTTAAGGGGGTTTCTTAACTTTTAATAAGGTAAATAGATTTTTTCTCTCAGGACATAATAGTCTTCTATTAGTTCATTAATTATAAATGTTTCCCGAATTGTTTAGATTCTACTGCTCTATTCAAATTGAAGGGATCTATAACTTGATGCTTCTTTTTCTTATCATATGCTATCGTATAAAATTGCTTATATAAATGGAAATTATCAAAGTAATATGAGATTGTATATAATTTGTTATTAATTTATAGTAGTAAACTTAATTTGCTTAAACGGCATAGGAGAAATCCAATTATAGCTCTTCCTGTTTTCCGTCATTCAATTCAATTTGTGTTTAAGTTGTGGAGACGCTTGCATTGATTTTGGAATTGTTTCTCTCTCACCTTGACTATGCCTGATAAAAGCTTCTCTTTAGCTTGATATATAGCTTTGTTTATTATTTCCTATTATGAAATTAGAAGCATATTTTCTACTTATATCAACTTTAACCGGGGATTCAAATAATCTTTGATTAGCTCCATAGCTTTAATTCACAGTAGAATAACTGTCATTATCAATCCCTAATTAAAAGTTGTGGCTAATTTGCTTAGAAGGCTTAAACTCACTTCTTTCTGGCGTTTTTCTGCAGTATTCAATCTAAGAAGTCGGAAGTGTCTATTATTTCTCCATTCCTAGTATAAAGTTTGACTAATTGTTATTTTTTGCAGGCTGATTTGGCTATAAACTGAATGCTCTTGGTTTAAACAAGCAAGAGTTACTTGATTCTCATTGCTCGCTATCTTGTCCTAAAATTATATTAGAATTCATTTTACGTTATTTGGGAGGGCTTTTTACAGCGTTTAAGGGTTTATAGTCCTTATTTGTAGTAAAAAACTGACATGAGCCTCTTCCCAGTTAGAAATGAGATTATTTATAGTAGTTGATTGTTTCCTTATCTTGTTATTAAGCTTGCACTGAATGTTGTTTAAAATTGGTTTAATGAGAACTTATTGGAAAATTGTTCTAATTTCCTACTTATATAGCCCCCTGTTATCCTTTACGCTTTATAGTAGAAATTTCATTGCCTTGAGGATATGCTTATTTCTTGCAGTATGATTGTTAAGATACTGTCTGGTAATCATTTTTCCAACTGCCTTGCAGCACATTCGTATTATTCTATTAGGGTTTTATCAATTATGAATGATCTAGGGAATACTATTTATGCTGATTTGTGTATTCAGTAGAATAGTTTAGCCTATTAGTTAAATTTCCTATATTAAAATGATGTTTCTTTGTTTCTTTAGCAATTCTTTATAAGTCTTTATTTGTTCCTATTTCAACCGACTTATTTAACTTTTTTTAGTATTGATTATTAGTAGTTTGATATTCCCTAAATCCATTCTCAAATTTCACATTACTTATTGGCTGTTTTATCTAAACTCTTTAAAACTCCCCTTTCTTTTAAGTAAATTGCTACTAGAACTCAGATTTTACAGGTTAATTTGATCTATACCCAAACTATATATTAACTTTATTTTAAGTTCTATCCATTCTTTAAGGACTGTAACTTTTATAATTATAATCCTACTTGTTAGTAGTTTCATACACCCTTTCCTACCCTCCAATCTACACATGAGATCTCATAATCCCCCTAACTATCTCCTTTCTCTAACTAGCCGACATATACCCATGCTCCATTATTATAAAATCTAGCAAAACCTATATACTAAATCATAATTTACATACTAAAACTACATCAACTAGCTGCTTATATAAATGGAGGCCGACCTCTATCCACTTGCTAGAAGCTGGACAATTTGGGAGTTTTGCAAATAAGATTAAAGCTAAAGCAGAGACTACTAGAGTTTATTTAGCGAAGTCTATACATTTGACTCCTTAATCACCTTTTGGCAAGCCTGGGGAAGTATCCTCCACAGGGATCCTAGACTACTCTTCAATGATCCCAGCGGCTTTATCCACAAAGTAGACGGAAAACAATACGACTGTATAAGTATCTTTGTGGAGGGAGTAAAGCCGGAGTGAGAAGACCCTGTGAACAACCCTGGAAGTGATTTATATATAAGGAAGCAATTCGAATTTAGTAACCTGAAGACCATCTGGGATAAAGTAGTGTTTAATGTGATTGGGGAGAATTTAGAGGACCTAGAGGAGCTAGTTGGGTGTAGGATAGTCAATCGTCAAAGATTTTACAAAGTTGAATTTTGGCTCACTTATGACGCGTCACTTGCGGAAAATTAAGAAAAATTACAGGTTTTTAAGTAGGCTGTAATGTAACTTGTATTTGGAAACTCTGTAGACGAGTCAGAGCTGAAGATTTCTAAGCACAGGAATGGAAATGACTGATAATTTATTTAATATGCAACTTTTCTATTATTTATAACGTAAGTTTCCACGCTTCTTTGTACTGGCTTTTCTTTTTACCCTTTCGATACCTGGTCCAAATGATCTATTTCGCCTTTGATTCGAAGCTCTTGGAGGTTTTTTACCGCCTTTTTTAGCCTTATCAAAACTTCTTATAGTAGATACATTGGAATTTCCTTCTCCAAAACTAGGAGAGTGGCTGCGTCGTCTTTTAATCTTTGTTTCAATGTTCAAAGATGTATCAGTATAAACTTAATTTTCTAGTCTAATAAGTCTTCTTTCAATATTTTGTACTAGTTCGTGTAATCCTCTTTGCTAGTTAGTGTATTTATCTACAATTCCTCCTAATTGCTGCACAGAAGTGCTTATCTTAGGATTGTTATCAGACTGCTATAGTGTATTTTGATTTACTATAACATCTTCTAAATATGCTATTTGCTATTTAAACTCAGTATATTTATACTCTAGATCTTTTCCAGTTTAATAAAGTTTATCATCAAAATCGGCTACAGTTTGTATAACTTTCCGCATATCATTGCCTAGTTGTTCTATACGAATAGCTTGATCATTAGGCTTGATATATTATTAGCTATTTTCAGGAACATGTTTATTCTCTATAAACTAGAGCATTCTCTTCTCCATTGCTTGCAGTTCTTCTAATGTTCTTTGATTCACTTTATGAATTTACATATTTACACGCTCCTCTGCTTCCCATCTTTGATCACTGGTTAAATTACTCTACTAGTTCTCTATTGATTGTAGCTTGTATTCTTATCTTTATTAGTATTGGATTATCTAATTAACCTTTTTATCAATTCTTAGCTCAATTTAATCATAGATTCTATCCTCCATGCTATCTAGCTTTTTCGACACAATTGATGGAATGTCGGTTTTGTAAAACACTTCTTTTAGAGTATTTAACTCAGATTCTTGCGACTCTGCGTAATCTTGTTGAAGTTTTATCAATCTAGTTAAATTTTCTACTTTGTCTTAGAGCTGTTGAGTAGTTTAAGATTATTAGTAAAGCTCGTTTTATAGATTACCGTAGGATTAAGGGTTTTGATTGACTTTGTCTAATTGTTATTCTAAAAACGAAATATAAGCTTATCGGTCTGTTATTCTTTACCTTGGGTCACTGTTTTCTCTGTTTTCCTTCTGTTATTAGTCGTATAATTTTCAAAAATTCGAGAGGGTTGACATTTTAAATTTTGTTTCTTAGTAAGGTCGAATAAGTCTTTTATGAGGGAATTAACATATATGTGTAATTTTGGGAGTAGAATAATCATTGGAAAGTAGATAAATTTAATAACTTTTCCTTATTAAGAGGAACATAAATACAATTATATGCCTACTTTATATAGAATAAAATGGGCAATCTTTGCGGATCATCAGCTCCTAATGTTCCTATTCCTTAGAAAGTAAGAAATGATAGGGAAAGATCTAAGATTTTTTCTGATTTAAAAGCCTAGTTAACAATAAGGCAACCTATCTAACCAGATAGTATTACAGAGTTAGAGCCTGAATTGCCTTAAGATCAAATCTTTACCTGCTAAGTTTTAGACTGTAACAATAAGAAGCAATTCGAAATGGACTGTGATCACAGCTTTTGCTAAGAACATTATAACATGCAGCCTTAGATCTGTAAGTTTATTAGTATGTGTATGGCTTGCAATGAAAACAACGAATGTGATGAATGTGACCAGGAACCTCAAGTATCCTTTCAATGTGAAGAAGAATGACATTAATTATGTGAGACATGCTTGGAGTAGAGTTATATTGAGATTATAGATGGATTTAAGTTCTTGAAATGTATACATCCTAGAACCTAAAACATCAGGATTAAATGTGGGGTGAAAGATTGCACTGTGAAGGAATATAGAGAACTAATTATGTTAGACTGCTATCATCACATCTGTCGCACTCATTAATCAAAAATTGTTTACAGTAATATACTAAAAGATAGCCCACATTTTGAGTTGGAATGTTTCTTTCCGTACTGCCAAAAGATAACAAATATTTAGAATTATTACCCATTATTGGACAATTATGTTAGAGAAATTATGCAGGATTATAATGCTATATAGGAAGAAGTGTAAATTATATACAGAGAATGTCCCAAATGTAATAAATCTAGCAAAAGTACAGGGTAGAGAGTTATTAACTTTTAATGTTGCAATATAAAACAGTATCAATGTATAATCTGTAATACAAGGGAAATCATAAATCCAAAAAGTTATTATTTTGAATGTAGCAAATTAGATTGTCCATTTGCTATTTGTCTGTCTTGTTCTACAGATATTGATGTAACTTTTAAATAGTAATCAAATTTCACTTAGCATTTCCCTTCATCTCCCTTTGAAAGGTGCATAAATTTTAGTTAGTAATGATTCTAGTTTAGAAGTTTAAATAATT
>CAKKTI010000178.1:18732-39695 GCA_920105805.1 Condylostoma magnum
AATAGTAATCAAATTTCACTTAGCATTTCCCTTCATCTCCCTTTGAAAGGTGCATAAATTTTAGTTAGTAATGATTCTAGTTTAGAAGTTTAAATAATTGTATTATTGTTGAGTTAGAATAATAATTATAATCTAGGGAAATAAATATAAGCTTTAATATTAAACTATATATCTTAAATGCCTAATACATGAAAGCATGTAAAATATACTATTTGGAAGTTATATTATTTAAATAATATATCAGCTTTGAAAGAATCAATAATCCAGCAGACAGTTAACTATCTAAATATGTAACTATAACATATATATTATTTACACGTGGCTGATAATTTTTTTAATTGTATTTGCTTTATCCATTTCACTAATTGTTTAGTCTTTAGGTAAAACTACCAGATTCAAACAGGAATAAGCTTTGCATAGTTTGCTCAATACAACTCTCTATTTTGATACAATTTTATATCTCATAGGCAGCTTTATAAATAAACATTTAACTGAATAAAATAATCAATACTATAATTAGTTCTCTTAGTTAGAGAATAAAACTTAAAATAATATAAAATTTTATTTCAGTCATAAGCCAAGTATTTGGGAATATAATTTTAATGCAACCAATTACTAATCAAAATAATTGAATTTGAAATCCTCTCCACTTATCTCTTTTACTTCATTACTTAATAAATCCATTAAGCAAGTTTAATCTCTTTAACTAATTCATTTTCCATCAAGATAATCAAACCTCTTCGGTCCTCTGCATAACAATTACGATAAAGGAGAAGAAAGCCAAATCTATTCATTAGGAGCTTATTTATTTATAACAAATGTGCCTTTAGTAGTAATAACATTAATCACTCCATCCTATATACAAATTACAGCTAATTCAACATCTTCTACTAAATCTCCTCCAATACTTTCAAACTATTCCGTTAATATCTATAATAAAAATTACTTCTAGAGTATTATTAGCTACTTTATGATAGTCAAACAAAACAGACTTAAACCTCTTTGATAAAAGTTAAAGCATATTTTTTATGAAAAACTTCCTAAAATCCCTATCAGAGAACAATTCCCCTGTCCCCTTTGCCTTACCAATTATAATCGATAACGAAAAGAAGCAAGGAAAGATACGATTTGCAGAGCCAAACTCTGAGTTTAACTAATTTGTCTAAAAAATTGATCAACGATTAGACTTTCTAAAAAATCGTCGATAGAATGTCAAAACTCCAAAAAATATGCGAAGATGATACTAAAATCTTAGTTTTGAGCTATAATAAGAAGGATCTACTAAAAGAACCTAAAAGATATTCAATGGCCGTAGCAGCTCTATGGATCCAGAAACAACTATTAGATTTAGTCCTAGGAATGATAAACTTAAAACGAAAAGAGAAGCTGATGTTTTTGATAAAACAAGTGCTTACTTTGATATACGAAAAGATAATGAAAGACTTATGCAGAGTTTGAGAGGTAAAAGAAAGGTTCTTCAAGTGCCTTGTATATCCTAAATGGCTAAAGAAGTCAAAGGGACCTAAAAGCTGTATAGAGCATATTAAAACGACGTGAAAAAGCGTAGCTCAGAAGAACTACAGAATCCTATTTCTATTTTTTCTAGGTTTTGTGTTAAGCATAAAGTACCTCCTTTGCCTGTTGTGTGCAAGAAATATGATACAAAGTTTATTTTAAACCAGTATCATTTACAGCTTCCTTATTGTGAGGCACTGTCCTAAGCCATGGTAAGTTTTACTAGAGTAGACGCATTGTTTTTAGATAGCAATGGAATTAGTGATTAAGGTGGAGGGCTAATTATGTAAGGAGTTATAAGGTAGGGAAGGATTAAGACATTTTACTATACAAAAAATGAGATAGGAAATTATATGATGAAGTAGTTTGATAAGTTGGAAAATAGCTCAAATATATAGAATATGAATATCAAAGGGTGTAAAATTAATTCATTGAATCTTGATAGACTATTCAAATGCATTTCTAGTTGGAGAGGTATCAAATAATTGAATATAAGTGAAATAACTATAACTGATTATTCAATTCAAAGTTTAATTAGGATTTTATAGTTACCGTAACTTGTAAAATTAGATATAAGCTGATGTAATCTATCGTATAACTCCTCATTGTAATTTTGACTGAATTTAGGATCTAATAAAAAATTACGGTTTTTGAACTATTCTTGGAATAATTTCGGTACTTAAGACAGCCAACTTTTCATAACAGTTAGAAACTCTTTGGCTAAACACAGAAGACTTATGCACTTGAATCTTAGTTATTGCAATATTGCTTATTGTGATATTGAACAATTCATTCAAGGCATTAAATCCTCAAGAACTCTCATAAGTGTTCATCTATCTGGTAATAAATTAGATCCATAGTAAGTAAGACAATTAAAGTAAGTGTTAAACGGAAGAAACATTCAATTTCTTATAGCAAATTCAGCAAATCATACAAGTTTTCCATTTAAATAGAATTTTAAGTCAAATCGCTTAAAAACTCCATTGGAAGCTTACGAAACGAGAGTTCAAAAGCACTGTAGATCTAGACTACCAAATTTTAAAATTAGAAGTAGTAAGGGTGCTTAATAGATATCTCATAGGGATAATTTAATAAATATTGCCCGGCCTAAAAACTCAAGAGATAGAATGTCAATTGATAATAACGAAGATTTTATTATCACCAGAATACTGGATGAGGATTTAATAAAAAATTAAACAGATTGGATAATCGGATAGCAATGTTGGGTATGTTAACGCTGAAATTTTTGTAAAATTGAGCTAGATAAGGAAAAATTAAAGCCTATTAGTAATGAAATCAATTTAAAATTAGCTTTAGATAAGAGATTCGCTTATTTTATTTGTTCTCATAATAATTGAGACCCTATAAAGTTTATATGAGATGAGAGGTATACAGATTTAGATATAAAAATTCCTCCAGGAAAGCATTATTTCTTTATATTCCTGCAAAATTAGTTATATTTTAGCTAAAATAATAATAATGAAAGAGTAGGCAGTACTACAATCAATGTTTTGAATATTAAAAACAGAAATCTCTTCCCTAAGTTAATATATGCAGAAACAGCTGTTTATGTACGAACGTTTTAAAAGAACAAATCAGTATTTAAATCTTTTGTTGATGATTCACCAAATATTCTCAACTAAATGTTTACTAATGACTTTAATTTATCAAAGCTTTAAAGATTTTTAGGCAAATAGCCCGAAGAGTTGAATAAAGTTATAGAGTTGCTTAAAAAGTACTATAAAGAAATAAAAAAGGTTTTTGATCACTTAGCCAGTTTTTCTAATTATCCGTCAATAGGAATGCTAGATTTTGGGGATTTCTGCAGATAGACACATCTGATTGATAATAAACATCTTAATTAGGCTGCTGTAGATAGGCTGTTTATTTAGACTAATTTTGAAATGCATAGCACAATAGAAGGCTCAGACAGCTCATTGTAGCGATATAACTTCATAGAGATAATGGTAAGAATAGCTTGCTGTAAATACACTGATTTAAACCTTACTCCTTCCTAAGCTTTTGAAAAATTAATGAATGACCATATTTTAGAGTATGCGTTTTAATGCACTGAGGGTGATTAAAGATATAACTTACTGTATTGTCTTGAGGTAAATGATATTCTAGAAGCTAATAAATAAGGACTTTAAATTATATTCGATAGATTTAAAGAAAGATAAGGGAAGTGAATTACATTGCTGTCTTTAAGAAAAATGATAGATTAAAGTTAGATTGTAATGTATGAGAAAGATGTATAGAGGGTATTTGCTCATTCTAAAATGAGTGTTATTGATGAGGTGTAAAATCATGAGTAATATGATAGACTAGTTTTTGTAGAGTTCCTAGAGGTTGTTGGGAGAATATCACATTTTCTATATGGGAAAGATTACAATATTGCTTAATCTGTAGAAATGTTTTTAGATAGATTATTAGTGTCACATGGGTAAAGAAGAATACACGTTGAGCAGCAGAGTGAAGAGGACTTGTCAGATATAAGTGAAATATTTATAGAGGATAGTTAATGCATATTTAATAGCCCAACTAAACCAAATCCATAATTCTACTACCTTTTTCCTCTAACTCCCCTAGCAGGTGCTCCTCTCTTAATATTATTAGTCTTCTAATTTCTCTAGCATATTGGAATATGTCTCTCCGCTGCATGTTCATTAAAAGTTCTTCCACAATGCGGACAAGGTACAAGACTATTCTACTCATAAGCCTGTGCCTATTTAGCAGCTTACTCATATGCTTCCGTATCACCTGTATTTGACAACCTAGCTGCCCTCATATTAGCCCTAAACTGCTCAGACTACGACTTCCACTTAGAATTATTACTGGTCTTCTTGGGCTCTGGCCTATTATTAGTTCTTCTCTACGGGGCAACAGTCTCTGTTATTTCCGAGTTTCTCATTTTACTTGAATCAAACTTCTTACGCTTATTAAGAAACACTTTCTTACAGTTATTTATATGCTTTGAAAGCGCCTAAGGGTTAAATGTACGTCCACATTCCGGACAGGGTTATAACTCTAAATTAGGAGGCTGTTCTATATCTTAAATTCCTTCAATGTTATACTAAGCGATTCCTTAGGATCCCTCTATTGCATTATTTCCAGGAACCTTTTAAGCATGATTTATTGGTTATTACCTAGGAGGTGGTTCTGTCTTTTCCACTACGTTGGCATTCGGTTTAAAGGCTCTTCTGAAATTTGATCCTTATTGGGTTTGTTGGTTGTACTACGGAAAGTATTGGGGAGGGTCTCTTGCTATTCTGGCCTTCAACAGTTGTAAAGAGTTCCTGGCCTGTATTAACTCGCTTTCAGACACTGGTTTAGATGATCCGAATCTAGAAGCACTTCCTGGTTTCATTTTTAAAAGTTATTAAGTAATGTTTTTAGTGTTATTGTATATTTATGCACTGGGAACATAAACAGGCTCAGTTGATTTCTTTAATGATAGTATTTTTTCCCGTACTTGGTCATTTATTTAGGGGTATTCGCATATATCTGTAATTGAGAGATCGTCTAGTTTCGGAGTCTTAACACTTTTGCCTCTTTTTCTTGGCTTACGTTTTCGGGGTTTCAGCCGCTTATTACTCTAGGAGCTTGGACTTTTATACTAACACCATTGAAACCGGATATCCACCTAGTTCTATCTTCCACATTAGTTTAATAATGACTCTATATAATCATTATCAGGTATACTATTTGTTTATAAACTTCGAGCATAGTAGAGAAGCTCTTGAAACTCATCAGGACAATCTTAGCATATTTTAGCTATAGGTGTTTTTATCTTAATTTGACCTATTTTTTACCATTTTTCCTACTTTGTTATAGCCTTTACATTCCTTCATTCTAATGTTCCCCTGAGCAAGTAAATCAGAATGTAAACAGTTGATTCTATGTCATCTCTTCTATTACATGGGATTCTTTTATGTACATTGGCTGATGCAAAAACAGGATTTCCTACAAAACTCCCGCGGTTCTCATATGGAGAGCCTTAAATCTACTGTTTCTTAGAGAGTCCGAAGTCAATTAGGTATAAAAGAGTGTTGTTCCTGTCCATTAATAGCTAGTGAGGCTTCAGATCTCTGTGGATGTATCCCACTTAATGCAGAATTTTCAGTCTTTAGTACAACTGGATTCCGATTTGCAAAGTAGTTCCAAGATCAAAATGTTTATATTATTTGAAAATACTGTCGATTGTACGCCCTAATAACTCGATTATCAAGCAAACATATTCACCTTGGTCATATTACTTGTAGATTTTAGGAAAACCTGTATACCCTTGCAATTAGCCAAGAATTCTGTGTTCTGATTGGATTGTCGATTTTTAGCGCCTTTCAACTTTTAAAGCGTATTCTTTTTAGGTTTTTTTGCTTATTAGTCTATAGACTTGAGCGAAGCTGCCCCTACCTAGTTTCTCTCTTAATTCGTATTTGCTATCATTGTGAAAACTCATTTTTTGTAATAAATTCTACTAGAAATTAGGTTAATTCAATGTGAATGTTGTTTTTTATTGATGTAAAATGACTTTTGAATTACTGATTTAATAAGAATTATGAACGGGTCTTCCTAAAAAATTTTGTTGTACTAATTACCCATGCTTTAAAGATTGTTGACATTGGATAGCATATTTATGTAGTTCTATTTTTAAAATACTATAATGTACTACTATTTAAGTAGAAAAGGATTCAGATTGATACAGTTCATAGTAGATTTTGTATCGAGTAAAAATATTAAATGATAGATTCTAAAAGAAATGGAATACACAAAAAAACGTGTTAAATATTAGATATAATCTAAATTCTAGTGAGTAAAATAACAAAATATGATAAAACAAAAAGGGTATTCAAAGCTAAACAGTCTGTAATATTTTAACTCCTTTGACTATAAAAATCTAATATACAGAAAAATAGTATCTAAACAAACTAATGTTAATCCCAAATCTATAATAACAGCATATTATCTCTTTTATCCCCTATTATAGACTATATAAAATATTAAGCCCAGTTAAATAAGTCATTTTTAAATCTAATTGTTGAGTTAATTCTAAATATGCTTAGTATCAGTTGGTTTCGTCCAGAAGTCTACTGCAACACTTAGTAGATAAGGAACTTTATGTACTTCAGTTTCGGTATATACGATGAATCCTAGCTCTTTGCATACCATCCTATCGGGTGATCCTGCGTCTTTCATTCCGGGCTCAAAAATCTTGTATATCCATGCATGACTTGGATTTATGCATGATTCTCCACAGTTGGTATTTACTATTGAATAGTACTTTTCTTCTCCTTCAGGACATGCATTACAGCAAGGAGTGTCAGCAGCTGATAAGGCTATAAGGATTATCACAGACAAGGCTAAAAGCTTCATATTTATTATACACAAATAACCAATTATATTTTTACTGAATTTGTATGAAATTTTCAGCATAATTAAGAGATTTATAGTTTCATATACTAGTTTACTGAAACTATATTTGTAATTCATGTTTAATTAGATCATATATTTGATAATGGTTAGCACTTATCATCATATGTATATTCTCTTGTAAATTAGATAATATACCACAACATGAATAATTGCAACTTATTACTACATAATCAAAGCTCTTCATTTGCCTTTTGCTTTCTTGAAATTTTTCTAACATAATTAAAGTAATTTTACCTCCACAATCCTTTCTCAAATTACTCTTTAACTTCATTTAAATCCACTCTTTACTCAATATCGTTAATCAGTAAATCAAGAGCTTATAAATAAATATCATTATTAGTTGGATTTATTTCTATTACAATCTTTGTAAATAACTCCTTATATTACTCCTTATTAATATAGCCATTGTCATCCTTAGAGCACTCATCAAATAATTTTGATATCCTTTATTATTTTGTCAATTTCTCCTATGCTTCTAATGTTATTATTAGCATTAAAAGCAAAAGCACTTTTGACATAATTATTATATTTTGGGAAAACGGATAATTTTCTTAAGAATGAGTACACTACAACTTAAAGCTTAAATTAGCTTTATAATCAACTAAACAAGAAATTAAAAGTATGTTATTAATAATTCCTAGTACTTTCAAAAAGTTTTGGGTAAGTATTAAGATACTCTTAAAAATCTTCAATACCTGTACTATTATTCTCTACAATGAACTGATGGTTTAACAGCTACTATGTATCTGGTCTCTCTTATGGCTCTTTCTGCAGTATTAAGCTTAAAAAACTAATAAGCTCACTAGATCAATGTCCTGCTTATTTTAACTTAGGAGATGGATTATAATTAATCTTTTGCATAATGTACACGGTTGGATTCTCTGAATAAGGGGGCACCTTTTCGCACATTTCTATAATCGTAATTCCTAATGACCAAATATCAACTTTATTATCGTAACTTTACTATGCAATTAATTCCGGGGCCATTCAGCAAGGAGTTCCTACTAGAGTATTGGCCTTTTTCCTTTGCATTGTTAATTAAGTAGTAAACCCAAAATCTGCTAGTTTTACAAGTCCATTTCTATTAATTAAAATATTGTCACTTTTAATATCTCTGTGTATTAGAAATCTAGAATGGAGATAATTAAGACCTATTAATACTTACCTTACTACAAAACTGATTATATTTTCTGGGATTTCTCCCCCCAGAAGATAGATTAATTAAGTGAGGGTAGTATCCATTAGTTCTAATATCAAATGCATCTGCTTTCTCCAGTAATAGGACTCGTATAGCTGAATAATACGGGAATTAATTGATTTTTTCATCAATGCTACTTCCATGTTAATACTATGCAGATTCCTTTTATTCTTTATAAAGATCCTCTTCATAGCAAAATACTCCTCAGATGATTAAAACTTAACCATAAAAACCTGTCCGCCACTTCCATTACCGATCAAGTTTTACATTTGGTAGAACTTCTCAGGATCCATTTTAAGGGGCTTAGTGGTGTCTTTAAGAAACTTTTTAAATTGTTTATCTGATAATTAGCCTTAAGATAAAGATCGCATATTGCTTTTCCTGTTTTATTGAATGTTCATAGTTTAGTGATTTTCCAGGAAAGTAGATCTGTAGCAGGTTACACAGTATCGCTCTGCTTTTAAGTATCCAAAGCGTTCATGTCCTAATCTTACACTACAATTTTTACAAAACAAAGATTCTGTATAACACTTACTGCAAATCTTACATTATCGTCTTTTCATTGTTATTTTGAATTTCTTATCACATTTTGTGCATTTAGATGATGTGAATAGGCTTTTAAAGACTTACATATTTCTTATTATATGTGGTGAAATAAAATAAATAAGGGAATTTATTGAAGTTAGTGATAAAGTAACCATAATATAGGTAGTTAATTATATAATGAACTATTATAGTAAAATGAAGATATTCATTTAGAAAATGCTAGTCAACTATTCACCCTTATTTCCTAATCAATTACACTCTCAAATATAAAAAGTCAAATCCCCATATATTTAACTAGAAGTAATATCAAAAATATTTTATTTTTACCTATATCCCCTAAGACCTCCAGTCCTGAAGATATTACTATTAGGGGACTTCCTCCTACCCATAGAGGCTGCCCTATTCTACTAGGTTAGCCCTTAAGACTGCCCATTTCTTGTTTCCCCAGGCGATTAAAACGACAATTTGGCCTGCATAAGCCTCTAAGCTTACCCTCTATCCCCAGTTGAAGCAATTCTTACATCCTAGGGTGACATTTCTTAACTATTAGCCTTTATGTGTCTAGATGCTACAGGACTTTGAGTATTTCAGCTTTTTACCCTATTTTCCATTTCGCATAAAAATTGCTGTTGAGGTCCAAGTACACTTCCAGGCCTTGCAATCCTAATCCAGCCTATAAACTCAACTGCTGAAATTGGGTAGTGCTTTAGGACATAGCAACCAATCATAGTGCCTGTTCTTCCTAGCCCTGCTTTGCAGTGAACGGCTAGTGCCCCTGGCTCCTGTTCGGCTATTTATATAAACCGCTGTATTAGGTTCTCTGCTGGACAACTGCCATCTAGAAAGTATATATCTTAGTGATTTACTCCTAACTTTTTAAAACGGTTTGCCTCATATGTCTTCTAGTTCAGTCTTACAACAGTAGTAACTCCAATTTACTTAAACAGTGGGGCATAATCCTCAGGAGTCCATGTTCTAAACCCTGAAGGATCTACAGGATTAGGAGTCGGAGATGAAAATGCTAAAAATTTTCCAGGAATAATTCAATTCCAGTCCCCGTTTTCTACTCTCTCGTAAAACTCGTAGTCATAAGCATTAAAAGTATTGTAGTCATACCACCCAAACTCGATAGCCTTAGCCAATCCTTACAGACAGTTTTTAATAGAAAGTAAGAAATTGCTTCCCCCGAAACTCGCGTCTTTAAATCCTACAAACCCCCCAGCCCTGCTCAATACATTCCAAGCTTCGTCGGGTGTTCGTTTTAGCACTATAACTTAAAAGGCTCCCATTAGAAAGGCTGCATTTGCCTTTTTGTGAGGATGAGTACTGCAGTAGTGGTAGATTGTGCTGCCTTGGTACTGGTCATTGTTAAGAAGTTGCTCTAATTATACACAAAATTTGTGAGTCATTCCTAGGTGAAGGGGGCCAAAATCATGGCAATATGGCTAGTAAATTAGCTCCTGTATAAAGTTTACATTGTCTATTGAAAAATAAAAAGCATTTGAATGGTTTTTAGGAGGAGAGGTGTTAGAAATCCAGTAAAGTCTACCCTAAACTACTTCAATGGCTGGGTTAGATTTACTTCTTTCCATATTTATATGTAGGAACTGTATATTCAGTAGAAGTATTTAGATATCTTTTATTAGCTGTAAACAGCTGGGATTGGGAAAATTTTATGCTGTTTTTAATGTATTTGACTGAAATTAGATGAGTTTTAGTGAATAAACTATCTTATATTACTATACTAATATTAATAAAAGATTTATAAATACATTAATTTCTAGTTTAAGTTATTCTAATCTATATTGTAAACAACAATCTAAATTAAAACAATTACAAAATCATTTAGCCTGAATAAAGATTAAGCATACAGATCAAAGGGAATTCATGCTTCTGCTTAACAAGATTAAAGAAGATTATTTTTAGTATGTTATAAGGATTAAGTCTAATTCTATATTTGCCTCTCTCTAGCAAATCTCAATTATTTTCAAGGATTAAACTTACTTAAAAGTATGGATATATGTTTAATTGTAGAGCAACCTTTTAAATTGTGAAGTATTTCACTTAAATCTGAATCTTGCTGCTATGGGTGATCAATACACTAGTAAATAGTTGCCCACTCTATCAATTAGTTTTTGGAATATTCTAAACAAATCAAAAATAAATATTCCTGTTTTACTATTTGTTATCAAATGCAAATAATTCTAATAATACAACTGATTAGTAGAAATTAAGTATGTTTAGCAATCTATCTGAAAAAATCAATCAAATAGTGGAAAATAAAGCTGGCTAGCTTAATTACATATAAACAATATTCAAGCATATCAAATACAGAGTTATATAAAATGGAATAAAAAAGAATTAGATAGCTAGAATGATAAAAAGCTTATTTACTATAAGTAAAAGCGTAAACACTGCAACCACTCTTTCAATTTAAAGCAGTAAAACTTATTAACAGATCTCGCTGGTTCCACAAATGTATCTAAAAATACAATTTTAATACGTAATTTACAATTCAATACCAATCTATATTATTTCTTAAACTAATACCAACTTAAATATATTTTTATCTGAAATTATACAATACTCCTCTTAAAACTAGCGGTTGTAATAAAATATGGCTACAGTGATTGAAAACTGGATGCAAAGCAACTACTCTAAGTATTCTATCAAAAACTTATTTAACACTTCAATTTACACCCGATTTGATAGCATCTAAACTCCCTTTACCAAATCTTACGATGACTACCAAGAATCTTTTACAATACAAGACACCATTAGGATTTACCAATGGACTAGCAAGTCATTGTAACTAGGTGAAAAACTCAGTTTAGACCTTAAAAACAGCCTTTGGTGCTACGAGCATTGATTCTCTAGTTAGGACTGCCTCACAGTAGCTAAATCCTGGCTCAAGGACTCTAGTTTGGAATGGGGCTAGATAATCAGATATTACCAGGACTTGCAAGATGTGGAGCTCTGGAACATTGACTAGTCTGGAGGAACGCACTATGAGAAGTACTAAAACCATCTGGGAAATACAGAAGGCACCAGATTCTGGACTAATTAAGATTTCTTACTTGGTGCTGAAAGCACTGAAAGGTTCTGGTAGGACTAAGATGAATGTGGATTTGAGAAGCACTGAAAAGCGCAGGGAAGTCAAGGATTTGAGTCAAAAATCGAGAGAGGGGCCTCAGTAGAGGGGAAAATAGAGAGATAAGAAGGAGACTTATATGAGATGAGAGAGTACAATGAGCTCGAAGGCTGCAAGTGGGGGAAGTACTCAGGAAGTAAAGGGAACTGCTCTTGGAATGAGTGTTGGGATATGTCGAGTGAAGCTCACTATGAAAATAAGGCCTACTGTGATGGAACCCAGCAGTGGGGAAGTAATTATGTAAAGAAAGGAGCGGTTTAAATAAGGAAGGAGTGGATTGGAGCAGAAAGCATAGAGGAAGAAACGGCCCAGAAGTGTAACTGTGTTTAAGAGTTAAGGGCTATATACAGCTCAGCTAAGTCTCATGTAAGAAAATCGTAAAAAACTCTGGTGGAATTGGCGAAGAAGTCGAGATAGTATAAGGCATAGGTAGAGTAGTTTGATATATGTATAACAGCGTAAAGTGACGTGGATTTAAATAATTCTGAAAGCTTGATCGAAGGAATTAAAGTTCTAGGCAGAATTTTCGAAAAATAGGAAGGATTGAAGATTGAAATGGTGAAAGTAATTGGAAACTCGATGGAGAATGGATGGGATTAGGAGATTTTAGAGGAAAGCTAAAGGAAGATTAGAGGGTTAGAAAGTATTATAGCCGACTTTATTAAAAATCTAGAAAATTCGGATAGAACTATCAATCAAATGATTAAAAATTACTATGGAGGAAGTGGAGAAATTGTAGAACAGTAAAATAAGCTGTAATAAGAAATCTTACAAGTATAAGAAATAGCTAGTATAAAGGATTTCAATGAAGATTTGGCAAAATAATGCAGTGAAATTTTGTACAGGCAAGAAAACCTAAAGTAGCACCTAGTAAACTCATCTAAGGTTGAAAATTAATTAGGAGAAATGATCAAAATTACAGCAGAAACTACTGAAGAGCTTAAATAGTTGCATGGAGGTATAGAATTCGAGGAATTACAATAAATGCCTGAAAAAAACTTAAGGTAAAAATTAAACAAACTAATGCAAAATATCACTATTAATCTTTGGCTTAGTAAAAATAATTAAAATTTAGAAGAAATCTAAGAAATAATAAGAAAACAAAATGACTAAGAATTCTAAGAAATTGATGAAACACTAGTAAGAAAATAAATAAAAGATTACTAAATGGAAGATGAGTATGAGGAAATTGAACTGCTTGTTTAAGATCAGGAATAAAAGGGTGGCAAGTACTTAATTTAGTTCATTTTATGGCTTTTAAATGAAAACTTAGATTAATCTGAAGATTTAGAGTCATTAATACACTAAAAGCCTATAGAACTCAAAACAGCTTAAGAAAATGCTATAAGATGCCTTCAATAACATAATTTGTAAGTTTTATTGCCTACATTACGTAAATTATCGGAGGTAAATGGCCAAATGATCAAGCAAATACAAGAAAGTAAGCCTTAAGTAAAGAAATCGAACGTTGTAATCGAAGGATTACTAAATCATCTAAAGAATTCAGATAGTACTATAACCTCAATAATTAACAGTCACCAAATTCCCCACAAAAACATACATGAACAATAAACTCAATTATAGAGAGAAATTGATCAGATTTCATAATTAGTAAATTCAAGTTAAAGCACCACAAAATTAGAAAAGCAATGCATTGAAATACTGAATAGATAAGAAGCCTTAAAACAACATTTAATAGATTTGCCTTATATTAAAAACATAATAAAAAGCTTAATATAAACTGAGGCAAAGACATCTGACGAGATCTAAAAAATCATAGGAGATAGGAACTTCCCTTGTATAGAAAAAGTCAGCTAAATGCCAGAAAATAGCTTTGGAGAATCCCTAGATAAACTGATTTCCTCTACTCATCTTAATCTTTGGTTAAGCAAACTTCTGACTTGTGAAATGCTGGAAGAAGATGAAACAATTGAGACGATTAGAAGGATAAGAAGAAAAGCAGCTGAAATTGATGATTATGAGGAATATGATGAAATTAGATTATAAAAGCCTAAGAAGATCTAATAAATCGACTAAATATTCAAAGATAATAAAGACAGTGATTTACTTAGACAGCAATTCAAGTTGATTTTAAACATTGCTATTAATGAAGCTAAAAATTTAAGATAATTTGTGAAAGAATAACCTTTGGAATTGCAGGCCACCCTAGAATAAGCTTAGAGATCATTAGATGTAAAAGAAATCTCTATATTGCTTCCAGCATTATAGAAATTATTGAATATTAACTATGAAATGACTTAAAATATAGAGTCTAACGACTATTATAAGGATGAAATAGAAAAACTTAAGAAGTAAAATAAAATCTTAAGAGAAAAATACGAAAACCTAGAGAAAAAGTCTGTATTGGATTTACAAGAATTAATGGATAATCTTAAAAAGTCTGATAATACAGTATCTCATATAATCGCATAGAATAAGGAAAAGCCTTCAAATGCAGCTGAAAAACAAACTGAATTATAGAAGAAAATGTCAGAATTTGAGAATAATTTGTAAAGATCGTAAAACCAATAAGAGTTAATAGATTAATTCAATGATATATTATCAAATTAAGAAGATCTCAAATAATCCTTCAAAAATCTGCCTTAATTTGGGAGTCTTATAACTTCCTAATTTGAAAGAATACTTCCAACTATAATAACTAAAAACTAGCCTCAATCCGAAGATTCAAGCTCAGATTCCCATGAGGATATGGAATTTGAAGATTTAGGGGAAACAAATATTTTGATTAAGTAGGAAAAAGTAAGAGATTAAGGAGTACATTGGAAACCTGAGTAAATTGAAATAAGTCTTACAGATAGTTATACAGAAAATGAATAAGATGAGATTAATCAACTTAAAGAAACTGGTAATACTAGAATAATGAATTACTTCATTAATAACTTTAAAGACTACTTGAGTACTGCTTTAGATGTATAAGAAAATTTACAAAAGAATTCAGTTGTGTGGCCTTAAGATATAGCAGAGGCTTAACTAGAGGCTAAAAATTCATTAAAATCAAATGATTTAAGAGTCCTATTTCTGAATCTTGGGAAAGTTTTAACTAATAGTGCTTAAATATCGCTTTAATTACAGTAAAAAGACCTAAATTTATAGGAAATGTATAAAAGCTTATAAGAGTCCGATTAAACCTTATAATTGCTCATGTAAGATTCACCTATATCAACTGATGAAATGTATAACTAGTAATAAAATCTTTCTACCTCAATACAGGAAGTTAATAAGTAATTACAGGAAGCTCCAATAAATCAGTAAAATGTTATTGATTTAACTAATAATATATGGTAGAATCAAGAATAACTTAAACAAAGCATGCTATAATAGCTTAATTACTTACTTATACAATAAAAGAATAAAAGTACAGCCAAATCGAATAAGTCTTCAAGCAGTTCATCCAGTAGTGAAGAAAACAATTTAATTGATATGCAAGAGCTCATAAATAACCTACAGAAATCAGATTAAACTATTACTCTGCTAACTTAGAGCAGTGTAAATCCAGAGTAAACTGATTTACAGAATCAAACTTAAAGTCTAGTAAAGCTTTACGACTTAAAGAATGGATCTTAAAACGTTTTGAACATTGCTAATGAAATTTGGTCAAAACAAGAAGACTTGAAATAAAGCAATCTTTCCTTGATTAATCCCAACATTCAATAAATGTTAGTTTAATGGAATATTACTAATAATGAACTTATTAAGATCTTCGGCAATAAATACAATAATACTATATTAGAAGTATAATAAATGCCTTAAAATACACTCAGTGAGCAGATTGATAAGTTAAAAGCAATGCAAAGCATAGTTATATAACTAATCACATAAATACCTGAAAAAGAAACTAGTCAATTAGACTTAAGCACAAATATTACACTTATAAGTGAACAAACTGGAGATGAGTCTTAAATATTACAAGAAATTACTCCAGTAGATTAAAACCTGCTAAATGTAATACTAAGCATTTTAGACTCAGAGCATTCAACAACAAATAATCTTATAAACTTATTTGAAATTGAAGACTAGGCAGAAATGCAAAATATACTAGAAATGCCTTAAAGCAGTATAGAGCAAGCACTGGAAAAACTGTAATTAATTACATTACTAAATAATAAATTGAGTTAACTTAGCTTTGGAGATGATTAATACGAGGAAGAAGTTACTGAAATAGTAAAAAGAGTTAGAAGATAAGGTAAGTCGTAAGTTGAAAGTAAACAGCCAGAGCAGACAGACTATGAATTTGAGGAAATCGAAGAACTTATAAGGAGAAATAGAGGAAAGGGTACTGATGGGCTTATTCAGTATATAAAATTAATACTCAATTCAGCGTTATAAACTTCGGATGACATTGAAAATTAACAGTTTGTTCCATAGGAATTTAATGACACTAAAAAACAAGCTTAAAAAGGATTAGAAACAAATGATATTGTGATATTATTAACAAGCTTAAAAAATATTACTGATGGTAATAAAATACTAGTTATAAGTTAGCAGGAAAATAAACCTACTCAGAGTTATAGCAAACAACTTAAGGAATAAAAACACGATAAATCCGAAAGTGACAAAAGTAGTTCAAGTTCAGAGGAAAAAGATATCAAAGAACCTACGAATGTACAAGAAATGGACTTTGAAACCCTAGACGAGTAAATTATGATTACAAGAAAACAAATAAACAGGGATTAAGGATTTAAACAATAATCTAAAGAAGTTACATTCAGTATAAGTGATAGTAATGTACAAGACAAAAGCTCCAGTGACGATGACAGCGAGTGTGATTCACAGGATGTATAAATTTAAATACAAAGTTAACCTATGTCTGAATAAAAAGAAGCTGCAGTTCCTACAGTAACTAAAGTTATTTACAAGGATGCACCATAAGATAAGTCATCTTCTGGGTCTTCTAAATCATCTGGATCATCTGAGTCTTCTGGATCATCTGAGTCTTCTGATTATGATGAGGAAATAATTGACGAAACAAAGGCTATAAGAAAGAAAAGAGACTTAGAATAACCCAAACGAGCTAGAAGTAAATTACAGTCACGAAAGCAAATTGAAATTGGAGTTAAACCACGAGTTTTGATATAAATGGAGGTAGAAACTTAATCAGTTGAAGAAAAACAACTTCCTACTTAATCTCTACAAGTTTAAGAAAAGGTTGAATAAATTGCAATTCCTGTAATAACTAGAGCTATTGATTAACCTAAGGATAAATAATCAGATGATTCATATGAGGAAGAAGTCAGTGAAGAGGTAAAAGTTGTAAGGAGAGCTTCAAAGGAATAATCATCACCTAAATCTATAGTTGAATAGTAAAGTATTAATACCACAAAATAAACCTAGACAGAGCTCATTTAAGGCATTTAAGTAGAAAGAAAACCAAGGGTTATTCTACAAATTGAATAATAGGAGAATCTAATACAACCGGAAATTGTATAACAAATGGATGAGCCTATTACTCAAAATTAAGTAAAGGAAACTTCCTAATTGCCTACTAACTAATAAGAAGTTCCTGAATCGTCATCATCGTCTGAATATGATGAAGAAGTGACTGAAGAGACTAAGGTTGTAGGGAGAAAGAGATAATAAAAATCACCTTAAAAAGTAAAAAGGGTTAAAAGTTAATTGGAATCACGGACACATATTGAAATGAAAACAAGGCCAATAATATTACTACAAATAGTATTAGAATAATAACCAAGGGAGATTTCTGAAAAAGAGAGTATGGAAGTTACAATATAGTCTAAGCAAATGTAAGATAGCCCTAAAGAAACTTCTACAGTACTAGTGAAAGAAGAGTTAATTGGAGATGACAAGACACCTAAAAGAGAAGTTTAATAGACAACTTCCAAATAATAACCATCTACTGCTGAAAGCACGTTGGAATAAATTAAATAATATCAATTAGATAGAAAACCAAGAGTATTAATACAAAGGGAAACATAATCAAAAGATAAATCATCATAATCATCTGAGTCTTCTGAATATGATGAAGATGTAGGAACTAAGGTTATAAGGAAACGAAGATAATAGGAGTAACCTAAATAGAAAGTAAGAGTTGAAAAAATATTATAATCTATATAGTAAGTTGAACTATAAAGGAAGCCAAAAGTAATGATATAAATGGAAACATAATAAATAGTTAAACAATCATCATCATCTGAATCATCTGAGTAGGAGGAAGATGTAACCGAGGAAACTAAGATTATTAGGAAAAGAAGAGAACAACCTAAATAGAAGACACATAGTAAGAAAATATTATAATCAATTGAATTACAAAGGAAACCCAGAGTATTACTGTAAATAGAACTGGAAACATAACCAATTGAAATGGTTCCAAAGAAAGAAACTAAATAACCTAGAGATTAATCTCAGCCAGAATAAGATAAACCTGTAGAGATACCTTAAATAGTAATTGAATAAGAGAAACCAGTTAAACAATCATCATCATCCTCATCATCTGAGTAGGAGGAAGATGTAACCGAGGAAACTAAGGTTATTAGGAAAAGAAGAGAACAACCTAAATAGAAGACACATAGTAGGAAAATATTATAATCAATTGAATTACAAAGAAAACCAAGAGTACTAATACAAATGGAATTAGAATCATAACCAATTGAAATGGTTCCAAAGAAAGAAACTCAATAACCTGAATAACAATCTAAACCAGAATAAGATAAACCTGTAGAGATTCCTTAGATAGTAATTGAATAGGAGAAACCAGTTAAACAATCCTCATCATCCTCATCATCTGAATGCGAGGAAGAGGTAACCGAGGAAACTAGGATTATAAAGAAAAGAAGAGAATAACCTAAATAAGGAGTAGAAACTGAGACCACATTAGTATCCATATAGTAAGTTGAATTGTAAAGGAAACCAAGAGTACTGATATAAGTAGAAACCCAACCAATTTATATTTCTTCTTCGCCATCTGAATATGAATATGATCAGGAAGAAACTGAGGAAACTAGGATTATAAAGAGAAGAAGAGAATAACCTAAAACATGTACTAGAAGAGTATTATAATCTAGAAAATAAGTTGAATTACAAAGGAAACCAAGAGTACTAATACAAATGGAATTGGAAGCATAACCAATTGAAGTTATTCCTAAGAAAGAAACTAAATTACCTAAAGAATAATCTCAACCAGAATAAGATAAACAATCGTCGTCCTCTGAATCATCTGAGTATGAGGAACAGGTAACCGAAGAAACTAAGGTTATTAGGAAGAGAAGAGAACAACCTAAAACACGTACTAGAAGAGTATTATAATCAATTGAAATATAAAGGAAACCAAGAGTATTACTGTAAATAGAGTTGGAGACATAACCAATTGAAATCATTCCCAAGAAAGAAACTAAATAACAATCTCAACCAGAATAAGATAAACCTGCAGAGATACCTTAGGCAGTAATTGAATAAGATAAACCAGTTAAACAATCCTCATCATCTGAGGAGGAGGAAGAAGGAGAAACTAAGGTTATAAAGAGAAGAGAACAACGTAAATTAATAACTGAGAGTATACTATATTCAGTTGAATTATAAAGGAAACCAAGAGTATTGATATAAATAGAAAATGAAGTAAAAGATATATAATCTTCATCTGAATCCTCTGAATATGAATATGATTAGGAAGCAAAGGCTATAAGAAAGAAAGAATAACCTAAAACACGTACAAGAAGAGTATTACAATTTATATAGCAAGTTGAATTATAAAGGAAACCAAAAGTATTAATTCAAATGGAATTGGAAACATAACCAATTGAAGTTAT
The DNA here is from genome assembly GCA_920105805.1 of Condylostoma magnum. NCBI lineage: Eukaryota > Ciliophora > Heterotrichea > Heterotrichida > Condylostomatidae > Condylostoma > Condylostoma magnum. Next base: position 38,357 of record CAKKTI010000178.1, read on the forward strand.
TCCTAAAAAAGAAACTAAATAACAATCTCAACCAGAATAAGATAAACTTTAAGAGAAGCCAGTTATAACTAACCAATCATCATCCTCATCATCTGAATACGAGGAACAGGTAACCGAAGAAACAAAAGTTATAAGAGTAAAGAAAGAACAACCTAAATAAATAACTGAGAGTATACTATATTCAATTGAACTACAAAGAAAGCCAAGAGTATTGATATAAGTAGAAAATGAAGTTAAGGAGATATCATCTTCATCTGAATCTTCTAAATATGATGAGGAGATTAATGTAGAGACCTAAGTTATTAGGAAAAGAAGAGAATAACCTAAAACTAGTACAAGAAGAGTATTACAATCAATGTAATCAGTTGAATTATAAAGGAAACCAAAAGTATTAATACAAATAGAGTTGGAGACATAACCAATTGAAATCATTCCCAAGAAAGAAACTAAATAACAATCTCAACCAGAATAAGATAAACCTTAAGAGATTCCTTAAGCAATTATTGAATAAGAGAAACCAGTTAAACAATCCTCATCTTCCTCATCATCTGAGTAGGAGGAAGATGTAACTGAAGGAACTAAGGTTATAAAGAGAGGAAAGTAATAACCTAAGTAAATAATAGAAACTGAGAGTATACTATATTCAATTGAATTATAAAGGAAGCCAAGAGTATTGATATAGATAGAATTACAATAAGTTGAAATTCCTACACAACTTCAGCCTAAAGATTTATAAACAGACAGTGAACATAGGAAAATTATAATAGGAAAAGCAACAGCAAAATAACTAGGATAACCTATAAAGCAAACATATGTAGAAAATACATTAGAATAAATGGTATCCCACTAATTGGATAGAAAGCCAAGAGTATTAATACTTATGGAAAGCTAAACAGAACCTAATGATATTCCTTAATCATCCTAACCTAAAGATAAATCATCATCATCCGAATCCTCTGAATATGAATATGATGAAGAAGCAGAAACAAAGGTTACAAGAACAAAGAAAGAATAACCTAAAACACGTACGAGAAGAATATTACAATCTATATAACAAATTGAATTATAAAGAAAACCAAGAGTGTTACTTTAGATGGAATTAGAAACATAACCAATTGAAATCATTCCCAAGAAAGAAACTAAATAACAATCTCAACCAGAATAAGATAAACCTTAAGAGATACCTTAGACAGTAATCGAATAAGAGAAACCAGTTAAACAATCCTCATCTTCTGAATCCTCTGAGTCGGAGGGAGAAGGAGAAACTAAGGTTATAAAGAGAAAAGAACAACCTAAATAAATAACTGAGAGTATACTATATTCAATTGAATTATAAAGG
>CAKKTI010000179.1:3773-39648 GCA_920105805.1 Condylostoma magnum
CTCTCTTAATAGGATCTATCTGTGTTAACTGCAGGGGATTGTGGAAAATGAAAAGACTGCGGCTGCATTGGATAAGGTTGATACTAAGGCATGTACTACGGAGGAGGCATATAAGGTTATGGTGGGCCTTGTGAGTAATTAGCTAATGCTCTTAGATATTTTGCCTACATTTCTAGCATCTGAGCTGGATCCTGCATCATTTGGTAATTCAAAAATGCCATATACTAGGGATCATAATTTGACATAATTATTTTATTTACAAACTAGTCGGACTCAAGCTCTTTTACTAAATCTTGATTCTTTTTCAGCTTGTGCTCTAGTTTCTATAGATTTGAGTATAGTGCCTTTAGTTAAGCTCTTCGTTGATGGGAATCATTTAAGCTGTCGTTAGAGTCGGTTTAAATGTTATCGTCGGAGTAGGCGTAATGCTATTCGTGCATCTATGAGAAAATTTCAGATGAACTTTCAGACTCGTTGAGTTCTATACTAGAAATAGAATCCTGGGAAGAAGATGACTCTAGTATATATTAGTTTTGATAGATTCGTTTTAGTTGATTAGGGTTGTAACCTGGGAAATAATTTGATATTTACTTTCAATTTGCTCCAAATTTAATATAAAGATACTGCAGATGCTTAAAATCTATTTATTGTTTATTAGACGCTCATATTATACTTGATTTTATTTAAGCACTTTAGGCATATAGTCTATTCTATGTCTTACTACGTGCATATCCTATAGGTACTGGCAAATCAAACTCTAAAGGTGCTAAATCAGGTGGAAAAAGCTCTGAAGTTCCTGCTTTTGTACTTTCAATTACTTCTTAGTCCTTGGAGATATTTTCGGTTTAAAGATTGGCTTTATTTTATCTACTCTTACTATTTCTTGATCGATTGTGCTTTTAATTACATTTCTCCCAATACTTACCTGCGATATTAGCGGCCACTATCCAATCCATTTTTTATGAATATGAAAAGGTGGCCAAATTAAAAACGAAAACTTTCCCTTTTAAACAATTCATTTAAAATATGGGGTGTGGCAATACAAAAAATAACAGAATTGAGCAAAGCCCAGTTAATAACAGTTTTCCAGAAAGTAATATACACTTAGATCTAGAACACTCAGTCCCTGCAGAAGTCTTGTAAAAATTTACTGCAATTGTTAAAAAATCATCTGAAGTTCCTAAGTAACAGCAAAGTAGACCTAAAGCAAAGCCTAAAACAATAGAAAATGTAGTAAAGCCTGAAGAAGTTGAAAGTCCAGTGAAAACCTAGTCGCAGAAATCGTTAAAAAGGGGATTAAAGAAGAGTCCTAGAAAAAAGTAAAAGTTTAATTACTAATCAACTCCAAAAACATCTTCTACAGTAGCCTCTTCTCCAATAGTCCACGATCCTGACTGAATCTCTCCGTCTAGCTGTAGTTCAGATCATCCTGAGTATCCTTATATGATTAAAACCTTGCATCCGGACTCTTATATCTCATTGAAACTTCCTCCATAGAAAATTCCGTCTACAATTTAAGTTGAGTTTTCAATATTTGGATTGTTATGCAGTATAATAGTCTCTCGGACACCTATTGGCCCTCCTATGCATCGTTTTATATTGGGATTGTTAGTAGGTTATTATTTATTGATGATAAACCCAATTGCTCCTCTGTCTACAGAGTATTGAATCAATAGGATCTTAGAATTACCAAATAATCTGCTTTGTAGCTAGTCAGTGGCTTAAATTATAATCTTTGGTCTTAGTCCATCTACAGGAGTTCCTCGTCTAATAATTCCTAGTCTTCTAAATCTACCGTCCCCTATTTACGACACTCTTAGACCCTTTAAATAAAAAATACCAATAGGCGTCAATATACCCAGAAGCAAACTTATCCAAAAAGAAAGAAGCAAACCCAGCATAAAGACAACTGATATAAATATCGCAGATTTTATCAGTCCGAAGTGGTAAAACATCAATTTGATTATTCTATGCGCTGTTCCTAGGTATAAATTCAGTTTTTTAGCAGCAATTGACCTTCAGCCAAACTCAGGCAGTAAGTTTACTTTGTATGAGGATTTGCAAACATCACATATTAACACTTTTTGAAGGATGTTTTCGTTGTCCTCCTAATGATATTTTTATAGAACTGTTCTCTGTCACTTTTCCAAACAATTCCGATGAATGAATTTGAGAGAACCTTTGCATTCACAGGGGGAAATTAGTTGTTTTGTGTCCCCCGAATCCATACATATTCTACAGGTTTTAGACATTAATATTTATTAAATGGAGTTGTCGAAATTACTGTAAAGTTGAGGGTTTTAGATAGAGGAGTATAAATAGGCAAGATTGATGAATTAAAACTTGATTAAATAATGTGATATTTGCACAGCTAGATGTGTTACGTAGGAGATTATGGACTAGCATATGTGCTTTTAGACTGTACTGCCGAATTAAAAGGAAATTTAAGTTATTGAATGAGTTTAAGTGTAGGAGAATTAAAAGAGGTAAAGAGAGTTTGATGAAGGGAAGCTTGAAATATATAAAAGGATAAAGTATATGTAGATTGTTAATTGATTAGTTGTTGTTTTATGCTGTAAGCTTAATCAGGATATCTTTAACTCCTAATTTAAGTGCATATACAGTGTAATTAATTTAACTTTATAGTATTAATCTTTACATATTATACAACATAGATCATTTGTTCATCAGTTGTTGAAAAATAATCAGGATAAAATGGAAAATCTGTCATAAGAATTATAATAGGATTTTACTTGTCCTCTCTGTTTAGATCTTTTATACAATCCAGTAAGCACTCCATGCGGACACAACTATTGCAAGGCTTGTCTTATTTCTTTATTTTAATAATCAATATATAGAATCTAGTGTCCGATATGCAGAACTAGCATTCTAACTCAGCACTTCTAAATCAATTATTTGGTTAGGTAAATAATATTAAAACTGTATTCAAAGGAATATGAAGTTAGAAAGAATAATACACCTATATTAAACTAATAATTGCTTTTAAAAAGAGGATTTAAACAGAGAATAAAGCCATTATTTGCTCTTGTAAGCCTATTTGGTTTAATACTTTACTTGTATAAATACAGACAGTCAAATACCCTTATAAGCAGTATATTTAGATTATTTTAGAGGAATTTATTGAGTTCTTATTTATGGTAATTTGTGTGGAGTTGTGTACTAATTATCTTCAAGTACTTAGAAGCAACATCGACTATAGCTGGAATTTTACAATAATAGAATAGTTAATGTTTTTTGTTAATACTATTTGGATTATTATTATCTATTTAAACTTCCAGATTTTCTGTGCAACTTTTCTCTTATTTATAACCTTATATCATCTCTACGCTTGAGATGAGGTGGTACATATGTTGCTCTTAATTATGTGACTTATCGCTTACTTGGTATAAATACACTTCGTTGGTTAAACGATTATAAATCTAATTTTCTACCTTCTTTTGTAAGATATGACAATTAATTTCAAACTTACGAATGCTACTGAAACAATGAAACAGGATCTGATTTCTTTTATTACTTTTATACTACAGATTTTGATTTAATTATTCTGTTTTTCTATTTTACAGCTTTTTTTTGGCTACGTGCAGATTTTATCCGCCTTTTTAATTTCTTTTATTTAATCGGAGTTTTCTTTACTTTAAATGATAAATCTGCTTCAGGCTGAAAGTATTTAGATTTTAAATTGAATAAGTTTGCCTCTTCACTTTCATATATAAAATCAAATTGATTTGGATTCAGGTTTTCCATTTTAAATATATTTTTATACTACAGGAAAGTTTTAGCAGTTAATATGTTAAGAATGCCATAATAACGATTATTACATTAGAGCTTTTTTCGTTTAAGTTATCACAAACTCAATTTCCATAATTTAGTGTAGATAAATAATACTTTAGTATATAAAATGGACATACATGTGCGGAAAAAGTTTAATGAGTATATGCAAGGTCTGATATTGTAAAATAAAGCAGTTCTCGAATACATATAAGACGGTGAAGATAACTAAAGATTAAAATGAGTAAAATAGGTAATTCGGCAGAAAGATGTTTAAGAGGTTGTTACAAATTGTGTTACAAAATTATATCCTCTTATACTGAAATACATTGTATAGGAACAATAACTAATTAAGAAAAGATAGAACTCAACTACTCAAAGATAGCATAAACAGTAGAATAGTTAATAACAGAAAACTGATGATAGTTAGGGAACTAGATCTGTTAGATATTATCAAATACAAGATAAAATAAAATAAATTAAAGGACAAATTAAAATCTATCAGTAAGATTAGTATGAAAATTAAGAAGATCAACCAAATTTAACTTTAAAAACAATGAAAGATCCATTATAAAAGAGTAATAAACTGATAAAGAGCTTATAGCAAATTAGTAACACTGAGATTTCATTTGTAGAAGATATTAGAGATATTAGTGTAAATTATAAACAGCATAACATGTGAGCTTAGCATAAAGACTATGAAATGAATGTGTAAAAGGAAATAAGGTTCTATGAGGAAAAGTTTAATAATATGGATGCTTAATATTTCAATAAAATAGAATTTATTAAGGAAAAAGCAGGATTAAGGATTAAATCATTAGAGTAAAAGTATGAAAATCTACAGTGCAAATATAGAATTGAACTTGACTAAGCCAATATGACCATAAATGACTTTTAAGCAGGTTCTATTGAATCATAAATTAGAGAAGAAAATGTCTATTTAAATGCTTATGGTGAAGAAGATATTTAAACTTTTGATCAAGCAAAACAAAAAATAGACAAATTATATGCAGGAAGACGATATTTAGAAAGGAAAATAGAAGTAATGACAAAGGAATTAAAGGTATAATAGTCAAAACTAATAACATTGAAATAAAATTATGATTAAATTAATGCAAAGTTTAAGGATAAGTTAAAAGAATCAAACTTTTTACAGTGGTTGATAACGGAAATATTAAAACTTAACAGAATTTTAGATAAAGATAAAGAAAATATAGAGAAATTGTTATAAAAGTAAAAATATGATAAAATAAAACAAAGATTCTAATAAGGAGAATTCTAATCCTGTAGTGCAATTCAAAATATAAAGCTTCTTATAGAAAGAATAAAAGAAAAGATTTAAACCTGTATATAGAAATCAAAGGATAGATAATTGAACTTTTAATTAATCTAAATAATCAGAGATTGTAACATTGATCATTTACTGGTAAATATTACTCAGGATTCAAGTGAAATTGAGGTTAGTTTAATTCCCAAAGGATTTATAGCAGAGAAAACTACACTTAGCTATATTTAAGGAAATTTATCATAACCTAAAAACAATAGAAAAAAGTTGATTAATAAAAAAATGAGTAGATCTTCTGTGTTTTAAAGTTTTTAGAGAAAATCACCAGCTGCAAAAAGTGTTAATAATTCTAATAGAAATTATAATAGTCTACTTAGCAGAAAACCATTATAAAAAGTAAAAGATTAAGAGTATAGTGAAGAAAGTGGGTATTCTGAAGAAAGTGAATATAGTGAAGAGAGTGAAAGCAGTATATCTATTCCTGAAATAAGCATTGATAATAAAAAAATAATTATAGAAAGTAATTAAAATAACGAGATAAAATAAATAAGTAATTAAGAAGTAAATCAAATTAAGCAGCTAGTATAAGAATAAACTTAACCTTAAATTTAATAAGACTAATAGTAAAATATAAATAAGGAATAAGTGTATAATACATAAAAAGTTGATGAGCCAATATAATATAAAACTTCGAGTAATGATATCAAGTCTTAATAACAAACCTAAGAATCAAGTGGAAAAGAAAGTAGATTGTCTTATAATTATAGTGCTATAAAGTAGTAAGAAGATTCTAGCATAATTTAGTAGGTTGAGGATTAATAGCTTTAATAAAACAGAGAATTTCAAGATAACTAAAAGGAAACTTTGTAAGATTCCAATTAAGCAACTGGTTAAATAATAAATTTAAATAATTATGATAGGAATAAAGATATATTAAGTAATGAGTAAGAAATAAAACAATTAAATAACAACTCTGATAAAATTGACCTAACTTCGTATACTGTAACCAAATAATAAAATACTCAGAATATCATTGAAAAATAAAAATAACAAGATTTGCTTTATGATAAACTATTCAAATAAGAAGACAATAACACAGAAGTAAGTAATAAATAAATAATCTTACTAAAACATAATAGATAGGATAGTTTAATTAGTGATTAATATGATAGAAATGATTCATTTAACCTACTAAACTAAGAAGTGTAGTTTAATGGAGAAATATACTAGTCTAAAGCCCTATTTAAGAATTACTTATAAACTCTATAAAAAGGTTGTATTTCTATAGGAATTTAAACAGATAAAAAACAACCTATTGAATAATCACCTCCAAAACCAGTATCAATTGCCCCAATATTAAAAGGAATTATATTAAAATAGAGTTAATACTCACATTAAAGTTTAAGTCGATCATAAGTTTCAAAAAGCTTATCACCTGCAAATAAACGTTTAAATAAAATCCATAAGAATGTATAATACAGTAGAATTGATTTAAGTAGTAAAAGCTAGATACCCTTTCCAAATTTTGATGATTTTGATGTTTAGCAGGCCTTTGAGCAGTATAAGGCTGAGTATCTATTTCAAGCAAGATAGAATGGGATTAAAAAATTCGATATAGAAATAATATAAAACATATGAAAACAAGTGATAACAAGAAAATCTGAACAAAATGATAATGATTAGATTACATAGTACATAAACTAGTTTAAAGGTACTCAAGATTACATTGAGCAAATAAACTTTATGTCAAAAATTTTAAGTGATAAAAATTTTAACTTGCTTCAAAGCAACACAGTTCAAAATACTAATAGACTATCCTTTAAAAGAAACTTTCTTTCTTTATTCAAACAAGTAAGAAACTGATAAAAAATGATGCATAAAGTAATGCTTTTAGAGGCAAAAATGCTAAAAATAACATACTCACTAACCCCTTCAACTTAATTTCTACTAGATAATCTAAAAACTTACATAAATTATAAGAAAAATGCAAGAAACTCATCTAGCTTAAGTCCTATATCAAAATCTTCTCGATTTATGTAAAACCAGCATTGACATATAACCCCAAAATCTCCAAAACCTTAATTTTCCAAGTGATTGAATTCAACATAAAAGCTATAATAGCTTAATCTCTACAATAAGCTAGATCTTCAAACAAAATCAAATAAAACCAGAAATAGGTCAAAACAAATCATGAAGTTACCTGATTTACTTAAGCATTAATTATATCTACTTAAAAAGTGTTTATTTTACAATTATACTAATAAATTTCCCCCTATTATCTCCAAACTACTATATTTCTAGCATAATTTCTTTTGCAACAATTTTACTCATTACAATTAAATTTTCTATCAAATAACCTATCAATTACTCTCACAAGGCAAACACTCCATATTACCCATAAATCGAGTCAATCTTTTATTGGATTACATATTTCCAACAAATAAACATGGAAGTGACTCAAGGAATTACAGCTCATTCCTGAAATACTGATAAAACTTAGATTGCTTTAGGACTAATTGACGGTTCTATAGAAATATACTCCTTTGAATCAAAAGAGTTAATATAAAGACTTACTGATCATTCAATGCAGATTTCTAGCATAGATTGGCATCCAGAGACAAACATGATTCTAAGTGTGTCCCATGATAGAAACTCTATTGTTTGGTCCTTTGAAAACTAATGGAAGCCGAATCTTGTAACTTTTATATAAAAAAGAGCTATTTTGGATGGGAAATGGAGTAGGGACGGACAAAAGATTGCAATGGCCACTGGGAGAACTATGATTGGAATTGGGTATTTCAGCTAGATGATTCAAGGATGGAAAGTAATGAAAATTGTAGCTGGTGTTAAGAGTTCCATAACTACTATTAATTTTGATAGTTCAGGATTAGTAGTTTTAACTGGAGACACTGCTGGTAAAATTAAGATATTATCCTGTTTTATAGAAGATGTTGATCAGGGAAAGAGCTTTGAAGGGTAATATGCTAGTGTTAGTACTTTAGGAGAACAATTACTAGAAATAGATATGGGAAATTGGGTGAATGATGCAATTTTTAGTTAAGATTATAGTGAAATTGCAGTGGTTAAGCATTAGGAAGGTATTTAAATTATTAGAGATGGGGAAATTAGTTAAATAGAATGAACTGGAAGGCCATTTTTAAAGATTATTTATGTTAATGCTGATAAGTTGATCGCTGTAGGTTGGGATAATTCTCCAATTATATTTACTAGAAGTGGGCAGTAATGGCAGAGTAGTAATTTGGATGTAAATTTTGCCTAATAAGCTGCAAAATCTAGTAAATTTATGCAAATATAACAATAATTTGAAAAGAAAAAGGAGGTTTAGCATACTACAAAGCATAAAAATCTTATATCAAGCATACAGTTAATTTCCCCAGAAAGATTTAGTACCTGTGATGTCCGCGGAGTTATGCATATTTGGAGCATTTAGTTAATTCTATCGTTATAAAATGTCAGGTGTTCAATTTTAAGGAGTGCAAAGAATTATTTGATTGATGCGTATGAATCAGGGACTATTGAGGGAATTTAGGATTTCATGGTAATATTCAAGTAATTATCCTTTGATGATCAATGATGCTTTAATTATAAAGATCTTCTTTGATATGGATAAGTTACTTAGTAATAATTTTATAAGCCTTTACATTGCTAAATCAATCAAATTCATATACTAAATGATCGAATTCATACATATAATACTTCTACACTAAATTAGTTATAAATAAAATGGATTTCACAGACCTTACCAACGACAATTACTAGGATGCAGATAGGGAATAATACATAGGTGCTCCAAGAATAAACAACCGATAGCGATAAAACCGCAAGAAAGGTGTGTTTAATGACAAAAACGATAATAAAAAGCGACGAAGGAAAAGAGTGCCTAATAGAGTAAATGACATGAACTTTATGTCTTAAACGGTAGCTAATCTAGTAAATGCAGAGGACGAACAAATTGAGTAAAGTGGAGTAGAAGTTTTAGATGATGGTAAGGCCTAGCAATAAGGAACAGGGAATAATTAATAAATAACGACAGCAAATAGATGGATTTCTATGTAATAAAGAAATATAAGTCCAGACAATCTAAGTACTCTTGAGCAGTTTAAATGAATGCATGACTAGGTTGTTAAATATATAAATTAGTATAAAGATTAATAAATCAAGGTGGAGGATTAAGTAAGAAAGCTAGGGTATTTAAGAGATCATAATATAGTAATTTACCATGCCAGTAATTATCTCGGACTAATCAACTTGGCTACTAAACAGGATATGACGGAGATTAAAATGAATGATCATTATTTACGAGTAAAAGATTTTGCACTGGTCAAACAGACCTAGCATTTGTTAGTTTTGTATCAGGATAACTCATGGAAGTATATAGACAATTAATTCTAAGTTATAAGTGATGGATATTGTGATATAGAAAAACTAATATCCCATAGATCATCTATTTTCGGAATCTCCAATTCAGATGAACTGTTTTAATTTAATTAAAATGAATTTTAAGAGTATTTCTCAATACCGAATTATGTTGCAATTGCATTTGGCTTTCATATCATAAAAGGCTCCCTTATAATTTACACTGATTAGGACCCTAGTTTAAAGATATACTCGAGTGCAACTTCATCTCTTGTCTATGAATCGGACTTAGATTCTATTTACGATTAATTAAGTCTTAGTTCCCATATGAAGTACTTAGCAATGGCAAATTAAGAAACCTTTAATATTACTGTTCTTTCTCTTAAAACATACGAACCTATCCGTACACTTATAAACCATACTGATGTAATAAACAAACTCCATTTCACATCTAACAACGAAAACTTAATTTCTTGCGGGGAGGATGGAAAAGTGTTTATCTGAAACATTATGAAAGAAAGTTACTGCAAGCCTTTAACAGGGCATAAATAAGGAGTTAATGATTTTATAATCTACTAAAACAATAAAAATATTCTAACCGGAGGAGATGATAGAACTATAAGAACTTGGCGTTATAATTAAGAAGAAGATTATTAAGTGTTTGAGTTAAACAATGATTCTGGTGTATTAATAGATGAAACTGAGGAGTTATTGTTTCTGTCGAAACTAAGGCCATAGTATCATGTTTTGAACTAGAATAATCAGTAAATCGTTGTTACTAAATCAGATAATAGTTAAATAAAGCTTTTAAGCTTGAGTTAGGATAGCATTGATTTAATGGAGACACATCATTTAGACGAAACTGCTGCCAAGATAGAGTATATAGTACATGGAAACTAAGGTGGAATAATGGCTGTCTGGACTGATAATGAGCAACTCTCTCTATACTAATTACCAGGAATGACAAAAATGAACTCTATTGCATTTAAATCCTACTTACCGTCAGGCCAGTTCGACTAGGAGGATCTATATTTATTCGCTGGTAATAACTACAATGATGTTGTATAGTTTAATATCCCTGATTTCAGTGTGCAATAAACTTTCAGGGATCACTCTTACTATATAACAGCTATTTTATTCTCTCCTGACAACTAATTAATGGTGACTGGTGCATATGATAACTCAATTAAGTTCTGAGATTGGAAGGAAAGTCCTAATTCTATTCATCAGATTGAAGTTAACGGAGAGACGGTTTTCAAGCTTAAGATTACAAAGGATAACTAATATCTCTTATCTGCTCATTATGATACTAAAATTACTATATGGGAAATCAAAACATATGCGTTTGAGTCTGAGCTATGCCATGAACCTTAATTATGTGATTTTGATTTAATAATGGATGATACCTATATTGTCTCCCTTGGAACTTAAAGTATAAAGCTTTGGTCTATGAAGTATAGAAATGAATTGTGTGAGTTTTCTAACATTAGAGAGGTAGATAGAATTCTTCCATGTGATAGTGACAGTTATTTTCTACTAGCATCCAATGCAGAATTAATTTACTTGAAAAATCCTCTGTTTACGGATGAAATTGATACAATAGGATAAGCTGAGTATAGTGGTTAATTTTTGTCATATTTATAAACTATCATTAATGGAAAAGTACCAACTTATGATAGTAAGATGGATGAGTTCTTGATTATTCCATTCGGTATAAATGCACTACATTTCTATGCTTATCATAACTTGCCAGAGCTACTAAAAGCCTCGTTAGATGGAGATGGAGTGCCTCTAATGTCTGATAGATACTAAATAACCCCTTTAACTATTTCACTGCACAGGGATTTAAGAGAATGTACGGAAATATTCATAAGAGGGTTGATGGATGATCTTGAAAACAACAATTTTGCCTTTCTTATACTAGAAAATGATATCAATTTACTTAATACTAAGTCTTATCCAGTTCTAGTAGAGCTTTATGAGAATTCTTATTAAGTAAGTTTACAATAAGGCTTAATTAGATACTGCTCAGATGGAGCTTCTCTTCCTTAGTTCATTCAAAGTGAAAATAATAACGTTGATTAGAAATAATTTAGCTTAAATACTTAAGAAAAGGATAAAACTATTGTATATCATTAAAGCTTTTTAAAAGTTCCAATGGAAGTTGGATCTAATTTAAGTTTAGATTTCCTTGAAAGTCTAATAGATTGCACTAACGATGAAATATTTACTACTTAGTACATTTAAGATTTTATTAATTATAAGTGGTCGTAGATAAGATGGTATATGTATCCCTAGGGAATTTTATTCATAATATATCTATTCTTACTAGCTGTGCATATACAGTCAACAGATGGAGCTACATATGGAATAGTTTTTGCATTTTTAGTTTCTCTGGTACTGAGTTTTTATGAGGTACTGTGCATGTTGGCTTCCAGAGCTATAAAAGATTACCTTAAGGATATTAATAACATAATTGATATTGCAAGAGGTACTTTTTGTATATTATACTTCTTTTTGTATTTACTAGATATTGATAGATCAGCAAGTGCTTATATATTAGTAATTCTCACTACTTTAAGTTTCGTAAGAGGAATTACTTACTTTACACTGTTTAGTGGAACTAGATACTTAACAAGACTGATAAAAGAAGTTATTATTGATATGAGGGCCTTTTTCGTTATTTTCCTGTATACAACTACTATGTTTTGTTTACTTTTTTAGACTTTGAAAAGAGATGAAAATGACTTCTATGATAATTGGGACAGATCTTATATGATTAATATGGGAGACTACGGTGATATAGTAGATTATACTACTATTGAATGGATAACTTTTATCACTGCTACTATTGTAAACCCTATAGTAATGCTTAATTTACTGATTGCTGTTATTGGAGATACTTATGACAGGGTGTAAGAAGGATAAATTGTTGCAGATATGAGAGAACTTTTAGACTTAATTTGGGAAATTGAATCACTTACTAAATGAAATAGAGAGAAAATAGAGAAAAGTTATTTATAATCTTGCAATTTTTATAGGGATGAAGTATCAGCTTAGAGTAAGTGGGAAGGGAAGATTAAAGAAATTAAGGAAAGAATCAGTCAAATTAACTGAAGAATTCAAAATTAAGCAGATTAAACCTTGACGTGGTAGGAAGAAATGGAGGAGAAATATGACATCTACATAAAAACATTGGAGGATATTTATGAGAGAACGAAAATTTAGTTATTAAGTTGAGTTGAAATAATTGCTTTAGAATTATTTATATAAAGATGTATTAGTTATTTCTAATCTCTCATTTTCCTTGTGGGTATATTATCAAAAATCTGGCCCTGAAGGTCAAATTCTTATACTAGATTAAAATCTGATAAATGCTATAGAAGCTCAAATCTATTTGTTATATCTATTGATTTGCACCTAAAAGTATGAACAAAATAATAGTTTCCACTTTTTGTTTGTAACTAATTTTATATATACTGAATCCTTCTGAATTTAGTTGTATGCTTGATTTTCAAAGTAAAATTGCATTTAGCTTCCAAAGTTGTTAAAACATTTTCATTTTAATAAGTCAAATCTGAATACATTCATTCTGCATAATAATTATAGATATCAATACAATAAAACTTTAATTAAAGTACACATTAAATATAAACCTTAAAATAATACCTAATAAAAATGAAAATTTAGTGGAATAATAAGTTATTCTCATCAATATCAAAGGATTATGCCACCTTTTGAATTGCTATGTGCGTTCCATGTAGTTCACTATGCATTTAGTAGTCCATTTGGAATATCCTATAGAATGAAAATCAATAACAGGAAAATGATAGCATTTGTAAGTATCACTTACTTACTTTCTTTTGTGGATGCATTGGACTTGCTCTGTTTAGAAAAAGAGTTAGAAATTATTATGATATCGTTGGGCATTGTTTCAATGATTTATTAGTATCTACTTTTTGCTGTTGCTGTAGTTTAACATAGGAATGGGTTGAAGTTACATCTCGTGAGTTTAATGATGAAGGTGTTAAAATGTGGAATTATAGGACAAAATCAAGGAAATAAAAAGCTTAAATGCCACAAGGAGATCATGGCGAGAATAGAAATTGATAATTATTTAGAATTTATTGCATTATGTAATATTAAAGTTGATTTTTCTATATATAGATAATTGCATGGTCCATTTTATCCTCTGTTATTAGTCTAAATGAGATTATTTAAAGATATGCAATCAATCTTAGATAGTTCTATTAATTATTGAAATATATAATGTATTATAAGTAGATTGCTAACTATCTCAAGTCATTTGGATCAAAGAATGGATTTACATTCTATGAATATAAATTCTAAGTGGCTATATGATTATAATTTATAAGGCATTTAGATTAGGAACATAAGTAGCTCTTTCAAATTAACAAAATGAAAATTACCAAATGCCTTACAATTTTCATACACTACATATGTTCAATTTAGCTATAAAGTCATTAATAGCATGAAAGCATGTAAATACCATTGCATAATAGTAAAATAGCTACCTAATTAAGCTGTCTCAAAATATTAGAGATTATCATCTTTTATTGTTTTTAGACAATTTTAAGTATAATGGCTAATCACACAGAACTCTGAAAGAATCTATACGAAGTATTTGAATAGTTTTCAGTATAACTAACTTAAGTGTTTTAGAAATATTCAAATGATTCACCAGTCCAAAAGAAACAAAGAAAATAGAAATTACAGGTTCCTAAAATAAAATAAATAAACATTGATTAAGGATTGCTAGATATTTTGGAATCTAATCCACTGTTTCCTTAAAAAAGAAAAAGAAGCAATTCAAATGAAAGCTTAGAAAGTCCCGAGAAGAAGGTATGTAATTAGATAATTTGATAAAATGGGATAATGCGAATGCATTGATAGAAATTTGAATAATGGTATAAGTAGTGAATAAAAGCTAAAAACAATAAATCAAAAGAATCTAGCTGGTCATTTAACTGAAAGATAAAATAATTCAGATAACTTTCACAGTCATGGCTAAGAGGAAAGTTAGGATGAAAGCTTTATTTTTAGATAAGTTATGTCTTTAGAAATCCTAGAAGACTAAGAGGGTTCTGATCAAGATTACATGCAGCTTGAGGATTAGGTTATTATAAGGAAAAGTCTGCTTTAATAGAGCTAAGGTTAAGAAAAATAAGAAAAAATTATAGAAGTTTTTATAGAGGAATAATACTAGGATTCTAATATCGAAGAATAAAACGACTAGAAATAATCACATACAGATTGCAGTAATACTGAGTTAGACAGCTAATAAAGTTAAGTATAGAACGATGATAGTGGTACTGTTTTTACCAAATCTGAAATAGATTAATAGCGTAAATTAGATATTTAAAGTTTAATACACTAAAAAATTGATCTATAACAAGGAATAAATGAATAAGCTGATATTTAATGCATAGATAAGTAAATTTATGGAAGCTTAAAAAGCGATCAAAGTTGATTAGGATCTCAAAGTAGTTAAATTCAAAATTAATCAAGCGATTGAAGTTATGAATAATATAGTATAGATTTAGATAATGAATAAAGCTATGTAAAGTCAATAAGCAGTGCAAAAAATTCCAGATAGATGTAAAATAAGTAAATAAGTGAACAAGTTTATACAAAAGGTAGTTAAAGTACTAGAGCTAAAGGGCTTAATTAAAAGTAATCATTTAAAAGAAGATATAATAGATATTAAAAACCTAAATAAGAGCAATCATTACTTTCTTCTAGCTTTGAATAGGTTAGTTTCCATAGGATAACTTAAAATTAAGGAGATGAAGCCAAAGATGTTAGTCTTCCTTTTCCTTATATAGATGATGGAACTGGTATAAGACCTAAAGACTTGCCTAAAAGTATTTTTAAAATCTAATAAAATACTCTTAAAAATGATGATTCATCGGAAAGTGAAGATGTATTTAAGATTTTTGATAGTTAGTAAATACAAAAATATTAAATCTAGTTGAATTAACATGTGAATATTTTTAATCATTTGATATAAATTTTAAGTGTTTGCTAATATCTTTGTCCTGTGAAAAAACAGTAGATTTATATTAAATTCAAAGGTATTAAACGAAATGTAATAATTAAATAAAGTCTTCTATAGCATTTAACTACTAAAATTTATAAAAGGAAAATTCCTAACTTTTAACTGCAATTTTCTATTATAAAAAATAAATAAGCTATTCATAGTGCTCCTCTATTGACAAAATAACCTCTACTTGAATTTCTATTAGTTAGACATTATTTTAGGCTCAAAGTAACAATTTTTACCTTTTAAATCTTTTTAGAGTAATCTATTTTTTCAGGTGTCTAAAAGCTCTTTAATAAGCTTCTAGATACTTATCTGTTATTCTTTTATTTAGGTGCATTATTTCTAGAACTAAAACTAGCAGATTTACGAGTCTCCGTAGGAGTATTCTTCCTTTTTCTAGTTTTAAAGTATTATTACATCCTTTATGTATTTTAATCTGTAAATTTATATATAGCATCTCCATGAGAAATAACTGTTTGACCTTATTGTAATTTTAAAACAATTCCATTTAAGCAAGGCCTTATTTAAGAATAATCTTACGAATAAAGGCTAGGAATGTCAAAATCACCTGAGTTTTATATAACTTGTCGCATATTTAGGCTATCTAGGGAAATTTCGCTTTGTTTTACAGTCATTTATTTTTAAAGGTAAATCAAGCCTTTATAGTTTTTAAGTATTTTCAGAAATATACTATCAATATAAAGCAAATCAGATTTTAGATACAACTCAATTTAGTATTTATATGAGGACTTTGAAATAATAATTATATTTTATTGATACAGCAGGCAAATTTATATACTTCAAATTAAAGCCTGTATATTAACAAATTTGATAAAGGAGTAACCAATAATAAATTAGATATTAAATCAAATTTAGGCTGATAGTATCTATTGTGAATATAGGGCTACAAATATATCAAGTTATTCAATATATCACTATAGTCAATCTCCTAGAATCTCAATATACTTTAATTGCCAAATCTTTAAATCTGACTGTTATTTATACATTTGATATCTTTAATAAAATCCATTCATTTCAATAGTAAATATGAGTACATCTAGAAGTTCAAGTAGAAAGATAATCCGCCGGATTGTCCGTTCTAAAAGCAGAGACTCAAGATTAATGTAAAATTCAGAAAGCTTTTCATAAGACTAAAGCTTTAAATCCAGCCAGTCTTTTAAAAGTCTTAACTATAAATCAAGATTATCATTACCCTATGATGAAAAATGTAGTGACAACAGTGAGTAAAGCACAGTATCTAACACACCTATTACGGATAGAGAAGTTGCGCAGTTCAGTTTGCTGGATCTAAAAGACTATTAGACTAATAAAACACCAAATAGGCATTCGTTTAGATTAATCAAAAGAACGCGCACTAGTTAAAGGTAAACGAATACTATGGAAACCTAAAAAAACCAATTTCCCTTAAGAGGACGATAAGCACTTTACAAGTTTTCTCACGATCTATCAATGTATGAATAAGCGGAAATCTTAGAATATGATCAAGTTTTTTACATTGGAAAAATTTAAGATAAGGTAAAAAGTTATGATTTTACTGATGAAGACGGATACTATACAATAAAAATAAACGATTAAATCTAATATAGGTATTAGATACAAGATTTAATGGGACAAGGAAGCTTCGGCAGTGCAATAAGATGCCTAGACCACAAATACAACAATTATGTAGCAGTAAAAGTCATGAAAAGATCCTAAGTCCTTGGAAAAGACATAGAAATATAAGCCTTAACACTTCTGAAAGGCAACGATCCTTATGACAGATAACCAGTAGCTAAAATGATCAAGCACTTTAAATTCCGAGGCCACTAATGCATTGTATTCGAGCTTTTAAGTACAAATCTCTACTCTTAACTTAAAAAGTAGCCCTCCAGAACATTTAACTTAACTTAAATCCGACAATATACAAGGTAAATTCTGTAAGGGTTAAAATTCATCCACGAAACAAAAATAATCCATTGCGACTTAAAACCAGAAAACATTCTTTTCAAACATCCAACTACCCAGTAAATAAAAATAATCGATTTTGGAACAAGCTGCTTAGAGGATCAATGCAACTATACATATGTTTAAAGCAGATACTACAGAGCACCTGAGGTGATTTTAGGCTGTCCCTTTAGCTATCCCGTTGATATATGGTCCCTGGGAGTATTACTGACTGAGCTATATACAGGCTATCCTATTTTCCGTGGAGAAAATGAGCAGGATTAGCTTTTACAGATCATAGCAACCTTGGGAGAGCCCCCAGTTCATTTACTAAGACATGCTAAAAGAGCACATCACTACTTTCTAAAGGGAAGTTTGATAGTGGATGCCAATTCTAAAGGAGAGGTGTATTATCCCAATACTAGGCCATTTGAGTCACTGTTTCCTCAAGATGTAGATCCTAGCTTTCTGTAATTCATCAAGTCTTGCCTGAAATGAAGGCCCATGGTAAGAATTACTCCCCAGGAAGGTTTGTAACATGAGTTTATTATTGGATAAGAAGAAACACCAGCTGCTAGGAGAAGAAGAGAGAGAAAGGAACTTAAAACAGCTTTAGCTAAAAGTAAGGAATGAGGTTATTAATTTTAGTACATTATAACGTTTTTAAGTAATTGTAAGCTATAATTAAGACTAACTACCTAATTTTTCAGACTCTTCACTTAGTTTGTCCCAATCCTTAATAATTCTTCTAGCTGCTTCTACTTTTACTTCTTTTGTTAGTGGATTGTTGCATAAATCTATTGTTTTGGCATTTTATTAAGAATCTTTACTACACCAGGCATCACACCAAAGCCAGGATTCAGGTAAAGTATAAATTGGTATCAGTTCTTAAGTAAAGTTTGGAAGATCCTGGTCTAAATTGCTTAGAGAGTTAGGATCTGGGGCCATTTGACTGTAAAAATAGCGTAGAATATCTCCAGCTGCCATTGCTCTAAAAATGCTTAAGTCAACTACATACAGAGCTGAAATGTGATATGGTTTCCCTTTTAAGTGATCCTTCCAAAAGCCTTAAGACCAAAAACGGAATCCCATGGTGTCTTTATTCGGATTTTTTTAGCAAAAGGGAGCGTAGGCATAAGGGGCACCTTGTAAGTCTAATTCCCAGAGCTCTTTGATGTCGTTTTAAACTATTTAATCAGCATCTATGTAAATTATTTTGTTTATATCTAGAGGAAAAAGTACATCAAGAAATAGGATCTTATAACTTCATATAATTCGTTGCTTTTCCTTTTATCTAAATAGCCAAGTTGGCCATTTGTATGATACTAGTTCTACCTCACATTATAAATTTTCAGCATATTTTTATATGGTTTATAGAAACTCAGGGGAAAAGAAATCTTCTAAAAGCCAAAATTTAACCTTTTAGTCAGTGTTTTTGACTACTGATAGCATCATGACTTTGAGCAGTTTTTCGTATAATTTACCACTAGCTAAACTGAAAATATGGATAACGTCACCATAATCTGCATTTTATAATGGGTTTAGTAATGCTTCATTCTCTTTACCAAATTTCTTCTCTACTTTTAGTACTTATACTTAAGAATTAAACTTATATAAGGATTATACCTGTCCTTTTTGAATTCTGTATAATTGTTTACTTCTTCCATCCTCTAATTGCAAAGAATAAACGCCGGGCTAAGCTCGGAATTAAAAGTATCCTAAACTTTTCATTACAATTGTATCATCTATCTTTTAGTCATTTTCTAATAATTTCAATTATAGACCATTAGGAGGCTCCACATCAATCCCATACTTTTACTCAATGCAATGCCCAGTTATCAATAAGCTTACGAGCAAGTAGTCAATTTCTGCATTTTCTAATAAGAATAAGTTATCAGAATCTTTAGTGGCTATATTTTATCTTATCAACCAATTTTCACCTACTTCTGGCTGCAAGCTAACTATTGCACTTTAATTAAGATCAAAAGTGATCTTTTCATTTAATTCATTTTTTATCTTATATTGGTAAAATTTATTTTGGGTTTCTTATTCACCTGGCATTGGATTTAAAGTTATCTGAATTTAACTGTTTAATTTATGCATCTAGTTCAGTATAAAAGACAGTTTTAGGCCTGATTCACTTATAGGGTTGAATAAAGCTTAAACATCAAACTATGGATTACTTGGATTATGCATGGCAAAGGTGCTGTTTTATTTAGCTTTTAAAGGTAACAGTGGATTAGGGTATTATTGGAAATTTGGTAGATATTAAGCAGATTTTAAAAACAATCTGAAAAATTCATCGTTGAATAAATAATCGTTAGATATTTCCTAAGACTTTTCATTTAATCCGAATAATTTCAATTAAACATCTATAAGGATTTCTAAGTCTCTATATGATTTTATATGTTGCAATGGTATAAATCTTCCTAAAAATACAACACCTACTTAATTAGCACCTGCTCTTTATAGGAATTATTGATTTAGAATTAATGACTTTAATGCTATTTATCTATCAACATCACTCTAATATCTTTATCAATTTGTTATGTCTTAAATATCTTGAATTTCTTTGAGTTTATATCAGAGATCTGCTGTAAATTAATCCTGGCCTTTTAGGAATATCTGTAGTCTAACTTTATTATCTGATAATAAATCAAAATCCCTTAAAATTTCTAACTTATCTAAATTGTGCTTATCTACAATAAGTGTTAGAGTATAACTATAAGATTGCTTTCATACAATATCTGAAATTATTTTATTCTCTGTTATTACATAGTTTTATATATCATTATCTGCAATATACTAATTCACTCTTCTTATAACCTATCCGTGCTATCCCTTTTCAAAAAATGCTTAAATTGGATAACTTAGTTTATTTTCCTTATAAAGTTCCATAATTGTATACTTTTCTCTATAAATTTCCTGCATTAACTTCTAACCTAGATTTCCTTCTTCATCATAGAGATTCACATTCAGAATTCTTCCATTCAGTAGTAATCCTCCATCTGTACAGAAATTTACTTCCTCACAAAACTACTCTGCATTGTATATCTCATCTTCAACTCCAACTTAACCAATTTATTCACATGAGGTGCAAATCATTTCTATAGCTTCATTTAGTTCATTTATATCAAATTCTTGTGATAGTAGTTATATTAGCAAGAACGGTAATCTCTAATCAACCTTTTAAACTTGTTTTAATGCTTTTATTAATAGATTTGACCTAGTTTTCTCATTTACTAATAAAATTCCTATGTGTAGTGGTAGGTCAAATTAGTTTAAAATAGGAGCTAATTGTAAAGCCTGCCATCCATTTTAAGTGCTTATATCCGAAATTATGACTAAATTAAGAATATTCAAGGCTATAGGACTCATTTAGAAGCTTAAAAGAAATGATTCAATAGTCTTCCCAAACTATTTATATTGTTTGTCCTTTTCTAGATTATTTAAGTAAAATCTGCCTGTATTTTCATCTGTTACCACGATTCCTAGGTCAGAGTCATATTAGTGTAGCTTTTTATTGAATAAGCATAATTTTTCTAAAGGATTTTGCACTTTTTAATTTTACAAATAAGTTAATAGCACTTTCTCCCGCCTTAAATAGGGTAAAATTTCGAATAAATCTAATTAAACAGGATGATTGTTAATTTAAATGAAATTTTCCCCAATTATCTATTTAAACTATTGAATTCTACCCTCAACTTCCTTTTTCATATCTTAACTTTTCATATTTTCATAATCTTATTGCTTATTAGGAAGATTCCCTAAAAGATCTATCAAATCTTCGAATCTTCCTTCTTAAATCAACAATTTTGAGGCTTAACTTACATTGAAGGTAACATTTACTAACTTCCCAGGTAGATTACTATCAATTTTTTATCCACTAGTGTTGTACTCTAAATTCTTCACATTTAAACTTACTCCAAATCCTCCTAAATAATCGTTTTTTGCTTTATCCCTTAAATCATAATGCCTAAAAACATACTAACTATTTCTCTCATGAGCAATTTCCATAAACATCTTATGCTTACTTATGAATTAACTATCCTTAATATCACCATAGATTATAAATGTTGTATTACCTTGTGGGTTATAAATCTTATCTAATTCATAGGTTTCTTATTTTACTAAAGGTGCCCTGTACAACTCGATCAATCTACAATGAAGCTCATCTCCTACCTGTACATGAAACTAGCATATGTTTTATCTTACTTTCTAGGAAAATTTGCTGTACATTTCCATTGTTGGGGCAAATTCTCTATTATTCAGAGATAATTAAACAATGTCTTCAAGTTCCGGCATAAATTATTAGTTTTCTAAGGAATTTAAGTATTGTCAAAATAATCCTACTCTTCCTCAGAATTCAGCTCTTTCCTAATGCAAAGATTCTTATGTTGGGCCTTTCCAAGGGGATGTTACAGTAATTTCTACTGAGCCAAAGCATACTAGAAGGAGCAGCTGTAACATTTTTATATAAAAACAAAAATGTATTTAGTATTGGTTTTGATATTTAGATTAATAAGAATGATTAATTTATTTATACAAGAATATATGCAATCTAAAGCACTTACTGTAAAGTAATGGTTAAAGGACATTTCCTATAATAGTTATAAAACACTTTGAAATAAAACTATTTTACCATTGATAGCTTTCCTTATATCAAAGTTAATCATAATTCATAGAGTAAATAAATTTGAAATGCTTTAATATATAATGAAAAGTTGAATATTTAAAGAATTGGTATATAAGTAAAAGGTTCAGTTTTAAAAAGGAATAACTGTGATAATTAAGATAATAATCTAATGTATAAAATCAAATTATTAAGTATGATATACTAGGGTTTACTAATCTATAATTATCTATAAATCTAAATTATACAGTTAAAAAACTATTACTAAAATTCCATTTTACAAACAATATGATTATAACAACTCTAATAACAGCTTGTTTCTCTTACTCTTATCAATACTTCAACCTTACTTCGAATTACAACACTACAAGCATTTGATGTTCTTCTTATAGCTGTGGATTCAAATCAAGTATATAAAAGAATTAGTGCTCTTATTTCAATGGATAATCTTTTATGCTATGACCCTGCTAAAATTATACAGATTCTTATTGTCCGTCAGTTGATAATAAACGAATAGATATCTGCTAAGGCTATGATTTTACTTTTACAAGAAGAGCAGGTGAGTATTGTATATCAACTCTTGAATGTATAAAAGATTTCTAAGGACTACCTTTACCCTGCATATCCAACAAGTGCATCGGTACTAATAATGGAAATTGTAAAGAAACATCCTAGTGTAATCCTGGCTATTATTGTAATAAAGAAACTTTTTAATGTGTATAACAAATTAAGCTAAATTAGCCTTGCAAATCAGATGATTAATGTGAGGGTCCAAATTTATGCTGATTTTCAGATCATTAAAAAGGAATTTGTAAAGAAATGTTTTCTCTAGGATACGATGAAGTTGTATATAATTGTAAAGATTAAAATTTTAATAATTTACTATGCAACTTTGGAGCCTGTT
This sequence comes from Condylostoma magnum, assembly GCA_920105805.1. Taxonomy (NCBI): domain Eukaryota; phylum Ciliophora; class Heterotrichea; order Heterotrichida; family Condylostomatidae; genus Condylostoma; species Condylostoma magnum. The sequence continues at coordinate 26,770 of CAKKTI010000179.1, forward strand.
ACTAAAATTTTACTAGTGTTTCTTATGGAAGATGCTTACCTAAACTTGAGATTGAACCTGGAATTTTGTGTAATTCCGATTCTGACTGTAAGTTAAATTCTAATATAACTGAATTTAAGGATCTCATGTATACTAAATGCATGTGTGCAAACAACTAAAATGGATCGTCATATTGTGCCTTAGGGTATTTGAATGATTAGTCTTAATATTTAATTAAGTATCTGAAAACATTAATAAAGGATGGTATGTTAAACTCATGCAATGGAGACTCTAAGATATCGTAATGGTGCTTAGCTACTGTTAATATGGATATTAGCGATAGATGATAGGCTGCTATTTAGAATGTTACAGCTTTTCCTTAATATGTTGATAATTCTGAATGCGTTATAGAAACTTTACATCCTTATTGGTTTAATTATCAAGATGATGATGATTTCGCAACTTATTTATTATCTAGGATTTCTTTGATTATTTTAACTATTTTTTAAAATGCATAAATTTAGATATTCTGTTATTAAATGAAATCGCTTTAATTTTGAATTTATTTAGTAATCTGATAAGTATTAAATGATACAGGAAATCACTATACTAGCTCTTAATATGAAGAATAAGATAATATCCTTTCAGTATAGAACTTTAGTAGATGCATCGCTTATTATATAACCTACTGCTAGTAGCCCTTTATATTATAAATATTTTACCAGTAAGAATTACAATTTCTTTTATTAAAACATATAAAACCCGATTACCCACAATAACTTATACCCCATTTACCAACCCAAACTAACTACAACTATCATTTTACTAAATCATATAAGGAAAATAATCCTCATCATCACTCGAATACCTAGAAGACGACCTAGGACTTAAGTCAAGGTTTAAATCCAAGGGAGAGCTCGGCTGTACTTCATATACAGGCCTTTCAGCCTTGTGCTCAATATTCCTATCCTCTTACTCAGGAATCATGAAAGAAGAGTCCCTTATATTAACAATAACCATATCACTGTCCATATAAGAAGGCATTACAGCCACAGCTTTAATCTAAAAATCTAAATCTTTAGGAATATCAAAAGCTCCTGTATATTACTTCCCGGTTAAAGCTGATGGTAAACTCCCATCCAGCGTATATCTAATGGTTGCATTGTGCTATGGACAATACATCGTAACATGGTTCATTTCACTGTCTACAGGAGAAATCGTTATGACTGGTTTGGGCACCTTTTCTATATTTTCATCTAGTTAAAGCTAAGTGAATCTTATTTCATGTTCCTAAGGAAAAGGCTATCGGAAGGCTGAGGGAAGGCGGTGTTGGTAGTCTCAGTGTAGAGGAGCGGAACAAGTTCCACTAATACGGTGTGAGTATAATAAAAGGTCCTTTAATGGAACTTTTTAGATCGATTAACATTTATCAAGGGAGTGCTCTGTTTTTTACAGCTAATCTTGCAATTCAAAGTAATTTGCAGTCAGTTTTTGTGTTAAAGTAAATTAGGAGGATTAGGCTTGAGAAATTTTTAACTTTAGATCCAAAATTTATTAAGTGTTTTAGTATTTTTATCTAACTAAATAAAAATTACTTTACTGTATATGTGTGCTAAGATTTTGTAGCTGAGACTCAAAATCAGTTGAAATTTCGCTTTATAGGCTCAATTTTCTCAGCTAGTGCTTGGCTGATGAGTAAATTTAGTTGAACTATTACTTTAGTTATTATATATCTGACATAATGGATCTAAATTTTAATTCTAACTGGCTCCTTGATTAGGGAATAAAGTAGTTCTCTTTCAACTAACTTTAAATGTTGATAAATTGACTCTAGACTAGCTTTACACAGTTGGTTAACTTGATGGTATCTTGAGTTGCTATTACCTTCCGCTATCCTTCTTGCTGACTCTCTATAAGTTAAACTGCATACATACTACAGTTGCCTCTTCACAAAAAAGCGATAGGCTTAAAGTCCCCAGTTTCAGCTTGATTACAATTGATGATCTGCTAAGTTTATTTGTTATGTGATAATTTCGAGAGAAGTTGGGAAGTTTATTTGTGTTTCAGCTTTGATTATGTAATCTAGCATTTTTACATTGATATTGTACATGTTTATAGTAAATTTACACAAAGGATTGTCATCAACTTTTTCCTCGCATTCTCCTTGTAAGGGTAACAGTATGTCAATTGCTTCATTTAGATTCTTTTCTAATATAAATCCGTATCCTAGTAATAAAGAAATATTATTCATAGTATTGTAGCTCATAAATATTTAATTACCAGGTTTAAAGCTTCTATCTGATTTGTATACCACAGAAGCAGGACTTTTTTAGTACTCAAAGCCTATGTCTATTTGCTTTAACCTGCTATTTAAAGGTGTGGGCTAGTGGTTGATTAAGTCCATTAAAGGAATTATCATACAGCCAGTCTCACTATCATCTTCTTCCTCAAAAGAGATATTTCTAAGTGTTTTCCAGTAAGTCTTATCTAGTTAAAATACTCTTTGAATAGCTGAATTATAAGCCCATCTCCAGACCACCTCATCAAAGCAATGAGGGCACTCGTCACGTAATGTTGGGTGCTTGGATAACAGCCTTTGAAACTAGTTATAGCCTTTTCAGTAATCTAAAGGAAATGAGATAGTGGGTAATTGGTGTATTGTATCTTATAGATATTTAAGTTCATCGTTATTCCAATTAAAAACTGATTAGGGATCTCTAGGGAAGGTATGCACATATGAGTTTCTTATAGTGATGTCTTGGTTAATAAATTTTTCGTATATAATTCTGCCTATTATTATAAGTGCATGACCCCCGGGCTTTAGGTAATCATATAGAGGGTAACTGTCAAACGATGTAATAGTTGCTTATCCATGAGCTCCTACTATTATCTCTCCTTGTTATATTTCTTTTACAGCTATGAGTCCTTGCTCATAGCTACCGTCAAAACTGTGAATTTATGTTTTGAATAGATTTTTACTTAACTCAGCCAGTATATTTTGCCTTAGTTACGGAGATATTGTTTCTGGTATTTCTGTAATTGATAAAGCACCTAGTAAAAGTATACAAAACATTTATATTAACTATAAAAGTTACTGTTATTAAATTATTAAATCTAAGTAGGCTCCTTATACTTAATAGGCTCGGTTGGCCTTGTATAGCTCTCCAAATCTCCATTCCTTTGATACATATTGTTTTATGCTGATGGAGGACGCTATGGAGTACTTTTGAATTGTTCCAATGAGAAATTGGATAATTTAAAGCCAACTTAAGGCGATTGCTGAGTAGTTTATTGTGGCTTGTAGGTACTAACATAGCTAGGACGTGTTTTTTCTAAATCATTTAATCTACTGTTTAAATACTATATAGTTGCTCCATTGCTTTATAATGACTGTTATTACTCTTCTAGTTTATACTGCAAATTTTAAATATTTTGTTCTTAAGTCTATATAATATGCTCCTTTTACTCAATTTACCTGTCTTGTTCCAAAATCTTACGATCAGCTTTGTCTAACTAATCGTGCTTTTACTGTAAAATATGTTCCTGCTATAAAACTACTTAATTTTTCAGCTTTAATTTCTGTTTTTGTGATTTAATCTCATTTTAAAGCTTCTGAATTATACTATTACCTTTAAGAATTTCCTGAGCACTTTGTTTTAATTTTTCTTCCAATTTAGAAACGGAATGCTTGAGCATTCCACTGTTTTCTTCGTACTGAGCTCTTTACTCATTTTGTGATTATAGTAAACTCTGTAGCTGCTATACAATATCTTCCTTATCTTACAGTTGCTTTTCTAGGTTTTAGATTTTGTAAGTATATTCAGTTAGTGATTTTTCTTAGGAATACTTTGTAGAGTCTAATTACCTATTGGCTCCTCTCAGATTAGACAGCTCCTAATTAGAAGAATCTAGCTCAGCTTAGCAGTGATTAAGCTTTGTAGATAACTCCTTTTCCTTTGCTTCCAGTTAATACTTTATCTCACTTAATTACTGGATTTACTACATTTAACTTTCCGTCTTTTAGCCCAAATCCTACACTTTAGTTTCTAATCTTTACACTAACTCCTACCTTTCTTAATCATACAGCTTTTGTAGATCAGTTTGCTTTTAGAGCATTTCTTCTTTTATTTGATTTAACTTCGACTGCTCATCTAGTTTTAACTACTCTACTAATTTTTCACTTTCATTAGTCAGCTAGTATATTTAACGTGAAAGTTCATTATTTTCAGCTTGTTTTAGCCGTAGGCTGTCTGAGGTATTTTTTAATTGATCTTATAATTCTTCATTAAACGATTTAATTTCCTTAAGTTTCTATGCCAGGTATTTTTTAAGTGTTTCATCGTTTCCAGTTCTGAATTTTAAAGAAAGATGGGTTAGTTGTTTAAAATAATTTGTCTCAACAACATTAAGACTAGCATCAGGGCCATTATGCCGTTCCAGAATACAAATAAATTTAGGCTAAGGATCAAATTTCGTAGTGCACATTTCAAGTAACTCTACAAATTTATGCGGAAAGGTTAAGAAGTCTACTAAAATTGATTGTTCATGTTTTAAAGCGTGGAAATCAGTCTCCCCACATTCTAAAGTGTAAAGAAAGAAAGGGTCATTTTCATCGTTGATTTCTATTACTAATGCCTGGTGATGAGTTATCCCTAAATGTTTTAATTATACGTGAATATTAAGGATAGACATTCTTTCTTCTCGGTCATGGCTTAAAATTTTTACTGGAATAGGTATAACAATTGGCTCAAAAGTCTCATAGCCTCTGTTCTCAATTGACTGACTGGTTTAAATAGAGCTTGCTGATAAGTGGCGTTGCATTTAAATATTACAAACCTAAAATGGACTAATTGAATGCTTCTAATTTTAACCTAAACTAATCAGTTTGTGTTCCTAGGCACTCTAATTCTTCTGTTTTAGGATTAAACCGCTCCATTCTAACTTTATATGTAGAATATGCTAGAGGAGTGAAGTAGATTTTACCTTTTACTATTACAGGTCTAGAGTTACTCCACATACAGTGCCTTGGAAGGTCAATTCTTCCCTTACAAAATCCATCTTTTGTATAGGTTTCACCCCAACTCAAGTAGAACCTATACACAGTGTCGTTATACACTAATAAAGAGCTACTTCCTAGCTCAAACAGAGGAAAATTAAATTAAACTTCCTGGTATGAATCTCTATAGTACTTATACAACTTAGGGCAACTTTTAAACCCTCCTACAAAAATAGCCTAGCCCACTGTAACTGCAGTTAAATGGCTCATTGGCATGGGTAAATCGGCAATTCTTTTTCATTTGCCAGCAGAGTACACTTCACTGTCTTTAATAGGCTAAGAATCATCTCCTCCGAACATATGTACAGCTTTGTTTAAGTAGCCTAAAGCTGCATATGATCTGTTTATATTTTATAACGGTGGCTTTATAATTCGTAGGTTGTTTTATTGACTAATCATACAGTAAAACCCGTGTCCACATACCATTATGTTTCCATTAGGTAGCATTATGCTACTAGAGCCTCATCCTGTTTTAAGTCCGTTTATTTAAAAGGTTTAAAATGTACTGTTTTTAGTGTCGTATTAGAGGACCTAGGAGCTGTTACGCCCTATGGCTCGTATTAATCCTTATTGCTTCTCAGGTTGATTCTATTCTGTTCGTTGATTTGAAAAAATAGAGTATTAATGACGGTTGAATTGAGAAAGCTAGTTATCACCTATTGTATTTTGAGTATAATTAGAAATTTACTAGTTTTAATTAATAAATTTAAGCTTTGTTATGGCTAGTTTTGATATTTTATAAAGTTTTTGGAAGTTTTACTCAGTAAATTAGTCTTGTTGATTTTATAGAATAGTAAATTGGGCTTCTAATTGTTCTATAAGGTTTTAATCTCCTATACTAGGACTGCGGAGGTTTAGGCACAAATCGACAAGGAAATTAGATTTGGCTTATTTTCTTATGCTTTTTAAGGTCTACGAGTCAAGAGACCATATAAGCTACTCTTTTATTGAATTGTTTTAATTGACTATAAGACTTAAAGATTATAGAGAGTCTACACTTAAATCAGCATTATTCTATATTAAAATTTAGATTAATATTGAAGTCATTTGATTAGCATGATGTTAAGATTGCAATTCACTTAAAAAATAGATTGTTTGAATTAATGAATCTATAAATTTGTCTACCTTTTCATTAGCTAGTTTATCTAATTAAGATTCTAATGAATTATACAACTTCAGGAAGTCTGAATCTGTATATTAAGCTGTTCTTAGTAGTTATATAACATTATCATACGGTATATTAGTTCCCTAAGCAATACCACTTAGAGTATAACCATCTAAAAACAAAGCCTTCACCATGTTGATTTGCTCAGCCATTTTATTATTGTTCTATTATAATCAATGCATTATTTAAGTGTATATTTTAATCTCTATTACTACTTAACAAAAGGCACTCACAACCACATCCAGACGGGCAATATTGATACTAATTATATCATTCTTTAATATGCTTAAGATGACCACCATGCCCACATGCAGCACAAAAGGTTCCGAGCCCATTAACTCTTTTATGACAAATCATGCATACAGGGAAGTTTTCTTAGCACCCGTCGCAATAATAATGTTCTTTCTACTTTCAAATCTCTTTACAAAATATCAAATTTTACTCGCTATTTGTTATAAATGAATCTGATACTAAATTACAAAGTTGCTTTCTTAATAAAACAGAGGTATACATTAGTCCCCAATGGCACAATAAATCTGATAAATAGTAAGTGATATGGTACAAAACTTAAATTGCAGGTGCATTGAAGTCTTCAGCTTATAAAGCCTCCTATGATCCCAAACTTAACATAGAAAAGTTTTTAGGAATTTAAATTTGAAGTAAATTAAGCTCAGTTTATACAGAGATCATTTTTCTTAGACTTTTATTATTCAGTTTAAAGTTAATCTGCTTGATTGAGTAAATAGAAGCCATTAGTAATCCAGTTATATCATTATTCTATCCGAATTAGTTTATTAATTTAAGTAATAAGGGAAATCCCAGAGGATGCTTAATTCAGAACTCTACTTTTTTGTCTTTAAAGATTGCATGACTTTGTTTAATCAAGTCCCAAATTTAAGCCAGATCAAGCCTATTATTCACCTAGCACACTAGCTTATTCTTATTACTTAATTTCTAAATTTGAATAATATTCATAGTAAGCTGCTCAATCAATTATTTGTTTAATAAAGACTCATCCCCATAGTTCTATCAAAATATGATTGAGCTGGAGGCTTATGCCATAATTATATTTTCCTGTCCGAAATCTTCTAATTAATTGAATTTACTTTTGTCTTATAATATAGACATTTACATCTCATCCGCTAATTCATCACTAGATTGCTGTCTGATTCAATTAATACTAGGCTGTAGTTGATTCTTGAACATAAATAATTAACCTGAAGGATGTCAACAGTGTCCACTAGTACAACTTGAGTAAGCAAGTTAATACACCTCTTCATTGGCACCTTCTTCAAAAATAGATCCAAGCTCTATGTCTTCTGTTATTTGACTCTATTAAAAGGTAATCTCTCTGATTTCGCTGTATATCATTGAGCATATTTTCCAAATAATTGGCTGATCAATAATCTGCTTTTAAAGCTATTGTTTTATTTAAAAGTTTATCTTACTGAAAATTTCATTGCTTATACTGTATTCTATTGGACTAAATTAAGGAGGGCTTATAGGGTGATCTTCTGAATACTTTAAACTATAACGTATGAAGTTAATACTATCTCCTATTCTTAAAAGCATCTTTTTTCTTATTTTTGATCATGCTTCTATCTAAACATAGCGTTTTATAGAGGGTTAAAGCAATTTATTTAATTCATGGTTGAAATCTATTATAAAAAGTGCTTAAACTCTTTTTATACTTGAAAATGATTGGAAAGCTTTTAGATTTTTAGATTCATACATATTAACTATTTCTTTAGATGGAAACACATGCAAAGTTTTATCTGTAGCAAGACATCCCATCTTTTTCTATCATATATCGAAATCTATAATAGTTTAATTATGAATACTAACATAGTCCGATTTTCTTCGATTCGATATATTCAGCATATTAAGTTCTCCTTAGTTATTTACAATTTAATAAAATAAAATTTCTGTATTTGGAACACGAATAAACTTTTTAATTTCCCCAGAAACTTAAAATTTATCGACTTTTTATAATTTCTACTCAATTTTTCACAATTTCACACAATTTGGCTTAGAAAACACATGAAAATAATTGCTATCATCTTCCAATTAAATGCCTAAAATCTGTCTTTCAGAGGCTCCTCTCTTAGTATAAACAGCCTAATCTAATTTCCTTATATCTCAATATTTTAAAATATTATAATGTGCAGATAATATATAATCATTACTTCATTACAAAGATTATATATCCGTTCCTCTAACCCCCTATATCTCCCCAACAACCTTATCCTGACTAAAATCTCACAAATTTATTATAGAATCTGTCCTTCCTATTGCTAATAATCCCTTTCGAGACCAAGCAATCGATTAAATACCCTTAAAATGTAATTTATCAGCACAAATTAACTAGTTATCTTCCCAAACCTAAATCTACCCTCCAAAAAAGCATGCTAATTACCCAAAACTATTTCATTACATTCCTTGAATTTTATACCCGGCTAGTTGCTCAATCTCTCCAGTGTCTTTAACTATAATTAATCCAGGCAATCCAGCAACTGCAACTTAATTTTCTCAGACTGCTACCTAATTAAACTTATCACTAAGATTAAATTACATTTTAATAAGTATCCTAGTAAAAATTTATTAAACTCAAAGAGGATTCATAGGAATTTGCGGTTTTGGCCCCATGGTTTCTCTAACTTCCCTTAATAATTGAATTCCATGTCTTACTTCATTAGGATCAAAAGTCTCTTTAGTCAAATTTTGCATCATTTGTATAACTAAGTCTAGTTTTTACGACGGTATGTTCTAAGTCTTAGCTGCTGGTTATTTTTACGGGTTATTTGACCTTGGAGTTCCTAAGGGATTCTCCGGCACTTTCTTCTCTTACCCAAAAAGTGAAACTGGACGAGCTGGGGTAGATTAAAACACGTTTTATGTAGAGCGTTGGGGAGTAAATGAAGGTTTTGTTGATTTGCATCCCCCTAATATGTAGTTTTTATGTCCTATAGCCATATTAACCAATGACGAAATATCCTCAACTGGAGGAAATTTTAATAGTCTTCTTAATATCCCTGAACTATCCGACTATAAACCTGTATAACACTTACAAAAAGCTCTTACAAACACTAGCATAGAAACACATATAAAATCAATAAGCACTAGTTCCTTATTAAAGTCCAGCCTGCCAGTTAGTTGTTAATTTTAGTTTTAAGTAGTTTTGGACACACATGAAAACACAGCATCTCATATAACTAAAGTATCAGCCAGATTAAATTCCCGACTTAGCATGCATCTTAGCCAACGTCTGAGTATATATTACTATAAGTAAATCTACGGCTCTATTTTTGATCGTTCCAGATAATTATACAGCTCTGAATCGATCGCTTATAAATACCTGTGATGGATTTTATGACAACGCTTTAAAACAGAAGAAGCATCATCTGATTCACTCTTATCCTAATGTACTAGATCATTTTCCTCGTCCCTGTTGTCCCAGGAAAACAAATCATCTTTTCTGGTCTTCTAGACGTGCTTTTAAACCACAGGATTAAACAACTCCTTAATCCCCATACTCATTATACGAGTAAACACCCAGAACAAGTCAGCCTCTATGTAATTAGGATCATTTAACTAGCGAAGCTCCAGGTTATTCTGTATATCATAATTAGAAACTGCTCTTTCAGCATATGCCACAAATAAAAGAATACCTAGAAGCTCATTCATTCCCTGTTTATAGGAAATGTTGCTGTTTTCCTTAGACCAGATGAAAAGTACGTTAAGCATGATTTGATGTATTTAAGGCTGTTAGAAAAGAGCCTTTTCTTGGAAAGTTCGCTCTATATCAGCTCTTATTATGTTTTTGAGCTCGTTGTCCTCGTGAAGGTTGTTTCAGGGATTCTCTTTTTAAAAGATACCTCAGTCACAGTGGATAAAGGGTTGAAAATGGTTGGGTCGAGGTCTGTTGACTCAAATTTCTGAGTAAATGTTACAGTATGAGACTCTATTATTTAAGTATAACGTTGACGGTATTGAGATATTACTGTAATTCAGTCTTAAAGACCTCCTTCCTCAGGCAGTATTCCTAAAAATAATTATCAAGAAAGAAAGCGACAACGGAGAGAATTTAAGCCTGTTTAGCAGGCTTGTTGCCTTAGGAAGGAAATGTCCTTTTAATCAACAAAGTATTGCTGAAAGTTTTAAGCACAAAGAATAAAGTCCTCGGATATTAATTCCTCTTCTCCCATTTTTTGATAATGTTTTTGGAGGAGGGTTAATATAAGTCTTTATAGGTGTAGATATTTTGTTTTTTAAGGTATTTTTAAATTTAACTTCATTATTGTAGCAAAAGGGTTTAATTGCTGATATTTGTTTAACAAACTTTTAAAATTAGTGAATTCCGTGTATCTTTATTTATTTCAAAAGTTGTAACTTTATGCAAAGTAATTTCAGGAAAAACTGACTTAGCCATACATTATTTATATCCTTTTATTTAATTTCAAGTGTCAACTACTCCTCATAGCTATTAAATACTAGCCTTTTCATGCCAAAAATGCCTAATTATCCTTAATACCATTAAATTTAAATGACAAGTATGATAACACGAGCTATAAATCCTATATTTACCAGCAAAAATACCTAGATTTTAAGTTATACTGTAAAACGCAATTTAAAACAATTTTTTATTAAGTTATATATCAAGTTTACTTTCCAAACGACTTGTAATATCTTCAATAGTAGAAATATTCTCTTCTAACTTATCCAATGCAGCTCCAAAAATAGTCAACTCATCTAAAATGGAATCTGTTAGCACGTATTCCTCATTAACTTTTTCCATAACTTCAGAAATGATTACTGCATCCTCAATCAATGATTTATACTTTTAATCAGATTCTTTATTCATATCGGAAAGTTAATTCATGCCCAAATTAGCCTCCTTAGACCCTAATCTTATGTACTAAATAAGGTTTGCAACGTAAAATTCTGGAATAGATTCTGCCATTTATAAATACTTTGTAAAAATTAACTTAATGTATTGCTATTGAAAGACCTTATTAGTAGTTGAATCAAGTACTTGTAATGCATTTATTCTTTTGATTAAAATATATAATTTACTGTAGTAAGGCTTAGCAATCACCTTTGATCAAATAAGGTTTTTAGGTACAACTTGTATAAATAAGCCCTCTTATCTATAACTATTAATATTAGTTTACACTTATCATACAATTTGTTTTATGAGGACTTTAAATAACAATTTGTAAAAAATGTAGAATTTAATAGAGGATTTATATGGAGATGTAAATATTATTATATAAAAATTGAAATTCTTGACTACAAAATCTCTTATTCCACCATATACATACCAAATAAAATTACTAATGATATACACCACAACTTTCAAAATTCCATCCACATCCTCTAACACAATAACAACACTAATTAGCTCTATTTCTGCAAAAATATACATTTTCGACAATTAAAATGGGTGAAAATCGTCTCTGGGAGAAAATTTTGAGTGAATCAGCTTAAAATACACGTCATACAGACAGCACAATAATAATTCTAGGCTCTAAAAAATCCGGTAAATAATCAATAATAGATGCCCTACAGCGTGGCCCTGGATACCTACGACAAGAACATACTGAACTAGTGAATCAATCTGAATAAGTGGGAACAGGACTTCACTATTCTTACTTAAACGCTAAAAACATAACAGACTCCCAGTCAGATAGAATAGCTCGAGTTAATATATGAAGTCTTGACTCTACTGAGCTGGGAGATCTGCTGGATTTAGTCTTAAAGCCAGAAATGGTAAAAAACTTACTCCTAATTGTCAATTTAGACTGGGAATAACCGTGGGATTTTCTCAACGAGCTAAGAAAATGACTTGATTTCTGGTAGTCGAAAGTTTGGGACATAATTAGAAAGCTTCCATTGAGTGAGTAGGATTAGCTTATAAATGGAATAATCAACTATATCAAATTGTTCAATCAAGATTAAGACTTAGACTAAGAGACCATTTAGGAATTATCGCTCCCTGAAGGAGTACTCTAAGTTAATCTAGGAACTCCTATTATAATTACTGTTAATAAAGCTGATTAAATTTTTGAGGTATCAAAAAACCGGGAAAACTCAGAGCAGATGCTAGATTTTATACTGAAACATTTAAGGGAAGCTAATAACACTTACGGGGCAACTTTGATATACACTTCCACTAAGTAGAACATGAATATTAATGTGTTGTATGATTACATAATGCACAGACTTTACGGGTTTAAGTTGCCCCATGAGGCTTAAGCTACCTAAAGAGAAACTATTTTTATACCAGCTGGATGGGACTCTGCTAACCTACTACAAGATATGAATATTTTAAACCTTCCTGATAAATAGTATGATGAAGTTGTCCCTGAGCCTAGATAAAGGCTAAACCCTCCGTAATAAATTCATTGCTAAACTGATTAATAATTTTTGCAGAATGCAAGGGAGAAGCTAGAAGGAAGCAATAAGGATAAGCAAAGTAGGGAAAGTAAAAGAGTTAATCCATTGGATCCTGGTGGAGAGGTTGTTATATAAGAGCAGACGGCTGAGGCTGCTGGAAGGTAATCAAATGCTAATCCCTTGCAGATATTCTATCAGAAGTTGTTAGAGAAGGGGACTGGGAGAGGAAGAGGTAGCTTAGAATAGAGATAAATGTTTGAAAGTTAATCTTTAATTGTTTTAT